>JAQFZC010000013.1:0-141072 GCA_034695205.1 Dicyrtoma fusca
TTTTTATTTGTTTTCAACATTTTATTCTAATCGACCACAATTGCAAGGAAACCACAATTGCAAGCCTTCACCCTAATAATAAACTAGGTACAGGTGTATCCGAGGGTCCTAAAGCATTCAAAGCACAACATGATAATGATAAAGTTAAGGAAATAATCTTTATAGTATAATATCATAATGTAACGTCTTAGTTTTCTGGTTCCATCGTTTTCGTAACATTCCATGTGATAATTATTACAATTACATACACTCAATAATATGGTAAAACACTTACATATATATTAGTCAAAACCTTAGAACCTTGAATTATCCTTATATTTTTCTGACTTATTGACTTCACATTGAAAAATGAAACTTCCTTGAATAAAAGTCAAAGCATAATTCAGACTTTTACACAACACAATTCTGTAGTAAAACATATTGAGCTTTGCTTCTTGATTGCGCATTAACCATTTTATCACAAAATTTCAAAATCTCTTAAAATCAAGGTCGGGCAAGCATAAAATTTTGCTCGTTGATACAGCTAAAAGGCGGGCATCTTGCATGTTTCATTCCGGTTTGGACTCAACATTTTAATTTTAATGGATATTTGCATTCAGGTTTGTGTCATAAACTTTAGCCAACAAGCTGGTTTCCGGTTTCGGTACTTGGTCAAAATTCCGATCTCTTCAGCCTACTTGAACCGATAACCGAATCCTTTAGGGTTCGGTTAATACATACATTTCTAGCCTCCTTCAAGTCACGCGATCACTGAAGGCGCCAGTTTTCAGTGTCTTGAATTTTAATGTTTTGAAGTGACAGGGTGAATCGGTGAATGTAGCGTGTAGCTGACAAAACCTTGAACTTGCTTAAGTCCAAAGATCCGATATATCCGAATTCGGAGCAAATTACAATCGACAGTCGTAACAGGTAAAGGGTTTTATACTTTTGATTTATATATATTCAGCCAGAGTAGGTAAGTATAGATATTATTGTTATTTATAAATTTATTTGTTTACGTTACTGCGTAATTAACGCAGTTGAGCAAAAATTTGTAAATAAGCAGAGAAGTGTGTAACTGTTTATAAACAGTGGATTTTTAGGATTGTTTGCAGCCGGACGAAATACAGTCGAACATGAACAATTATAAACAAATTTTATTAACCATATTTAATTTTAATAAAGCTGTGGTGCCGGAACGTGTAATTATATTTACACTAGCCGAAAGAAACATGACTAGCATGACACCACGTGTTACGTGACCCGGAATCGTTTTCAGCCTGACCGGATCACATAAATTACCCTCAAACAAAATCGAAATTTCAGTTCTAACGTGAAAGGTTTTTCGTCCTATTGTTGACTAAGAATCTAATGTTTTATTCTGCTTCTAGTTCCTGTTTCGAATGTCAAATGTCGAATCTTTACCTTCAGTGAGTTACTATCATAATTGTCATGATGGCAAGACAGAAGCTTTCAGTAAAACCGAACTTCGAAATGTTGCTTTGTTAGTCGACATTAAAAGCTGAGGGCCTAATTTGCAAGAAATCATACAAAATAATGAAGATTGTGCAAGTTCATTTTCTTACAATTGTTAGTTTGGGTTACAAACAATCTTTGTAATTGTGTTTATGTGTTTGTAATGTTTTCGTTTTTGTTTCCTGTCGACTCTTCACTTTTCATATCCGTTGTTTTATGCATAGTAATAATTAATCACTGTACTTTCTGTCTTCCACAGTTTTGCAGTATTTACCAATATGACTGTTTACTATAGTCAATAGTGTAGGCCTGAAAAGCATAAATACCGTGTAGATTTGTTGAGTATTTTGTATTTTAAATTGTGTATAACCCAAATAGACTTCGACTTGTGGACCAGAATTGAGCCTAAAATCCAACCAGTTATCCGCAGTGATCCGAATTTTGTTTTCTGACTCCGCAGATGACTTGTATTAGGTGTGAGCCCACTTTTGTCGAAAAGCCGAACAAGCGTTAAATTTGTAACCACAGTTTTTCACTCTAGCGTTTTAAATTTTTGCTTAAACTTTATCTGTTTTTAACCCACATTTTTACGGAAGCACCGCATACCAGCCTTAAGTCTGGCAAAGGGTTTCTCGACTACAAAAACAACTGGAGGGTTCTCCTGGTCATAAAAGGGTATAGACTCTGGTGTATTTTCTTTGTCGAGTGTTAATTTTAAAGTGACAAATGCACAAAATGATCTCACACGCAGTGGAAAGGTTTAATGCTCTAATAATTGTGATAAAAACGAATTTGATATTGAGAGCATCAAGTTTGTAATTTCAAACAGTATTCGTGTGATGCTATGTAGGTACCACTGTTTATAAAGACTTTGTCCACCGGCTGTATTAGTTAGGCAAATAAAATTAACTAGCTAATTAAATATCTGCTTTTGTTTTTACAGCGAACGAGAATAGGAGATCGGGACTGGGAATAGCCTTACTTACGTCGACATCTTCTCCTTCATTGTCAACACGGAACCACCAGGTAACTTACTATAATTAATATCATTTTCATTGCTATTATTAAAACTGAAGAGAATTTTGGCAAAACGAGTTATAATAAGTCCATTTTCTTTCAAAACTGAGTTCTCTCGCCAATCTTACAGCTTAATAGTGTGGACGTGGACTAGTTAGTGTGAGATTAAAGGTCACCGGCATCGTTTTAAAAATTTGCTTGAAATTCGTTTTTGGCAAATCCATTGTGCTCTATTAATTAGCATTAAATGGACTTAAGTAAGCCGTTTTGCCAAAATACTCTTCAAGTAATGAGTGATGTAATGAATGTGGATTTGTGGGTATCGGTCATAGTTTAATTAGTATGTTGACGTTGTACAGGCACCGTGAATCATCAAAAATTCACGTGACATAAATATCAGCAATGTGGGAAATACTGGACCGTTAAATCAAGAACAACTCTTGTACTGGAAAAGTATTGCCAAATCCTAGGATGCGTATAAACAGCAATGGTAAGCAGTTCAAAGTACAATTTCATGAAAATAGTATATAGGTAGTAGCAGTAGTGTGCGAAATACAACTACATAAATCCGAAGGGAATGAAAAAGACTCAGTCTCAAAGTTTTCCACTAAAACCCTTTGTCTTTTTAGTAGGTTAGGGTTCTATTAATGGAATTTAAAAAAATGTTCTTCGTCCGAATTCCCGGTTAAAAAAAATAAGAATAACGTTGATTTTGACTATACCGTTTCCCAGACATGCTGCCGTACCTAATTATAAAGTTTAAATCATGAAATTTCGACAAAAATAGAATTTTAATGGTATTTTATCCTGGTCGTGAATAAAATACTTTTTATTGTTGTCTTCCCAGGACCAACTCGTGTCTGTCATTAATTTATGCAGTCGTTCAGTCTACAGTTACAGATATCCAGTTTTGTAATAAGTTTCAAAAAAATATTAATCGATTTTTCAATGAAAAACTAAAAACTCATGCCGTCACGATATTTTTGTCAAACACTGCAAAGGAGGTTTTTGAGGAAACAAAACAGGCCCTTCTGTTTACCACGAGGATTTACTAAAAATAGAAATACAACAGGTTTTATTATTCTTAATAAATAGTTTGTTGCCAGTGAATTATTAGGCAGTAAATACAAGATACATTAAAATTATTTCAAAAGTAATAAACTGTAAGCTTCCTACAAACAACTCGGTCGTGACTACATTTCAGACTAAACTTACCATGACTTTGCTTGTCCCAGGAGAGATTTCGTGGGTATTTTGTCAGTGGTGGAGAAGGTTTATCTAGCTTTAGTATACTACAATTTTAGGTTGAACAATGGGGACGGTAGTGGTTTCTTTTGGTATATATAGAGTATCTGTGCTCATTATTAATGAATTGAGGAAAAAAATTGTGGAACGAGATGAAATTAAATTTATTTTGCATTTTCTTGCGCAGTCCTATTGGTACTCATTTAAAATGCTAAGGCGCGTAGTGAATTTAGATTACGTCTGTTGTAAATAAGTGAGTTGTATGTATATGTATTGGAGATGCGCGATTTCGACTGTATCTATGCGATGGTCTACGAGCAACAAGAGGTAAACTGCGGGGTTGTGGGGACTGCATAGTTGCTCTTGTTGAGTTTTCAGTTTCCGCCCTATTAGTTACTAAGCAACAAACCTGGGTACTACTAATCTCACTAAACCTCAAAGGGCCATACCTTTAAGTCCAACTTATCCTCTATCTTAGTTTCTACATGCTTTTGGGAAGTATGAGAGAGACGACTGTCTGCCCGACTGAATATGGATTACTAGATTAACTACATGCAATTTAGTCCTCCGTAATACTCTTTCATCTGAGTAAGAATTCGTTATACCTTATTACTAACTAACGAGAAGTCATATCGGCACACACTTCTTCGTTGAGGTAGATCGAAAATCTTGATGAGCGATGATGGAGGCGAATATAAGCTCCGTACTCTTGCAGATCTCCAAGGGCTTCAAGTGGCTCATTAATTTGAAAAATATGGAAGCCCATAAAGGCATTCAAAGCGTACGCTTCATTATTTCTGGTTTCTACTCTCTCTTAAGGATCCTTTCCTTTGCTCATTTGTGTTAGTTGTGGAGGTTGGAAAAAGAGAGAACAGCCCTTTTCTTGACTGTGAGTTCGTCGTATGTCTCTGACGGAGGGAAGCGGAGAAAACTATTTATAGCAATTCACTCCGCTCCCATAACGAGGTCCTCGTGGATAATAATTACAGCCAGGATGCACAGAAACTACGACTTTTAATATTGTTAACTTTTAAGGTTCAACAAAAGCTTACATGACTTTTTTCCCTCTTAATTGTTTCATTTTTACTTTAAATTTTAACAAGAATTTTCTCATTCCCAGTCGTTTAGCACATGTTTTTGACAATTTCAGCTATGTGTATTTCTAAATAACTCCTTTGACTACTCTTCCAATTATGGAAAAAAAACTATGCACTCCCAAATACAAAGAAGTAACTACCTAGATTATTATTTACTCTCCGTACCAGCAGTTTCCTGAATTACGCATTACTCTTATTAGTCGTCGGTAGGATCAAGCGAGAGCAAGACACAAGTACCTGTTAAAGTACACTCAGGGGAATAGTGGGTGCATAATACATGATTTTTATGTGTTGTCACATCACCCACCGTCCATGGACCGTGAAACTTGATCTACCTGGAATTTTGGATGTTTTTTATTTTGTGGTTCTGCGGGCGGAATTCCCTATATTTGCTCATACGGGGAAATGCGTGCAATTTCATACGGGCGAAAACATAAAAAAGATGAAATGTTTCGATTTCCCTATAGTAGGTTTCATTTCAGTCGAGTGCAGCTCAAAAGGAAGGGAATCTATTTATTTGACGATATGATAAAATAGAGGCATCCCCCAAACTCGTATAAGTAGAAGAGCATAGGTGAGTGATAATAGCATCTTCCGTCCATATTTCCCTTCCTTTCTTAACGGCAATTTTCGATTTTTCCATGAGTGAAATTTCAAGGTGTTTCAAAGAACTAGAGCGGATACATACAGTCGTCGGGGGGAAACCTTTTTATATATGTAGGTAGCTTGGTAGTTTGCTGCTCAGAGCTTGCGGACTTGCCTCCGAATAAATGTAAATAGGGTAACCACATTATTTATTCCAAAGATCAAAGCCGTTTATTGAAACCGGCTCCTTCTGGTTTTTGGTCTAGGGACCGCCATTAGATAATGTCTTATAGAAAATCAAGATTTCCCTCATGTTCTTCTTCCCTCCATAAAATTTATTCCTCATTTTTCCAGTAGATCATTCATGGGCACGACTTCTGGGCTCCTGTCTCTTTCAAACTAATTGTACATCATTCAAGTAATGTAGCTCGCAGTATGTGAAAATATTCCAGTTTTCAAGTGTAGTACTCACGACAGTTTCGTCCAATTTAATTTCTTGTTCACAATTTGACATGCTATCAAACTTACTTCCCCTTGCCATGGGTGATTCATGTTGTTGCTGGACATGCACTTCCTCCCTCCTTACTGTGTCTAGTTCAGTGCGGTGCTGTCTGGGGAAAGCAGTGGTTTGTTAGGATTCTGTCGACTGGGTGAGTTGCTAAAGGGTATGGAACTTTGTTCTTGGTCACAGAAGCAGACTGGTTTTGGTCTGGGCTCAGAGGAGAGACGGAGAAGATTTCAATTCCATTTGTACGGCGTGGGAAAGGGGAAGGACATGAAAGGGAGCAGAAAGAAGTAGTAGCAGTCCAGTTGACGAACAAGATTTAGCCGTATGATGTGACTCTGCTACTTGTTTCTCCTGTTCCAAGTTTCCTCCGAGTCAATACATGAACGTACACATTTCGGTAGAGCCATGAATCTGCCCGCCCATATGTAGTTTAATGAAACGTGGAGCTAATGTAATGTGGCGTACCGTCTTTCTTGTCATTGTAACTTGGAGAGTGTGTGTTGTTTCATTAGTTGTATTAATGTACATCGTTTTTGTACATTAGTTTTTCCCTGTAGAGCTCCATTGATACCGTGTTTATCGCTTCCCCGTTGGAATTAAAGGAGACTAAAAGTCCCGAGAGGATTAATTGGACCTGGCTCCCAGTCAGTTGTTTTATGCCACACTCTTAACAAGGACGGAGAGCCCAAGAGCTGAGAAAGCGAAAGGGAGGAGAGCGAGCTCCTTAACACAGCCGTATGTGTGTGGAAATGCTCCTCGTCCTCGTTCTTTATTGACATGAATCGAAACATAGTGAGGAAATCAGATCAATTAATCATTGACAGTTAAGACATTTTGTTTGGGGGCCTCCATTCATAGTGTTGTTGTGCTGGGAGAGGCGGGAGCTGACTTTTCTCCATCCGTTTCGTACCGTTGATACACAGAGAGTTTTCTAAATATTTATTACACTTCACTGCACCCTTCCTTTTCCTCTCTAATTCTAAGCCCAAAGCCGAAGAAACCGTTGCAAAAATTCAAACTTTCATTATGAAGATGGGATGCTCAGCCAGCAACGTAGGTTTCAGTTCAAGGACAAGCAATGTGAGTTTAACACAGTTCCGGCTTCCTATGATTAATTTCTTGTTTAACGGATCCTCGGAAACCCTCAAGTCTAGAACTTATCAAAGTTCAACTTTTCTCTGTGCAGTTAGTGGGATAATATATAGTTTTTTTTGTTCCTTGCTTGGCAGCCAGATAAGTAGTGTTCAAACAAGCAGTTAGGGGGAATTGCATATGTACCTAATTATATGAGGGACTCTTGGTGAAGGTTGACTGGGTGAAAATAACAATAACATTATAGATGTAAGCACCTAACTATATGGCTTGATGAAAAAGTACTTGAGGATAGAATTTCCTGATTCTGCGAAAGATTCCCTTCATGTTACCACACTGTAACTTTCCTGGGTCTTTACGGACTCTGATAAAGGAAAGTTGGGACGGGGATTGGGGCTACGTAGTGCATATAGAATTCCATTACTTTTACTTTGTCAGAATTTGAGGAGAAAGTGGTTATCGTTTTTGAGAGGATGAGAAATAAATGATGGACTATGCTGACCTGAGCGTAATAATAGTAAGGAAGACATGATGGTGAGTGCTGCGGTGAGTATGATATAAATTTCAAAATCCTTTCGAGTGCTTACGCAGTCTATAAGCTCGGTCGAGCCAGTTCCCGCACAGAGTCCATCGGGGTAAGCAAAATTTTGACGGACGCGAGACTACACTATGTCTAATGAGTGGGTCTGGTGTGCTCTACTAGGCTCCTTTCCCCGTATTAGCCACGACTAGTATTTTTGTGTACGTTAAGGGTGGAGACAGGGACGGACGAAGACAGCTCAGAAGAAGCTCGCAGTGTAATAATGGGATCAAGAAATGGAGGAGTTCAGTTTTGAGACGGGAGAAAGTCCATGTGAGTGCGGGGTCCTTATATGGGGATTCGCCGTATAGGCTGTAGCGACGGAGCCAAACAATAAAATTATTCTGATGTGAGTCGGAGGCGAGAGGAGGAAAGAGGCTGAGAGACGAAGGAATGATACGTTGAATTACTGAGCGACGACAATTCCCCGTTGGACCGTCATTAACTTAAATTAGTTCCTTCAGCCGATTAAGATTCGTGAGGCTGCCTACAAGATATACCGAAGAGCAGTGACTTTTTCAGCTTGTCTGATTAAACTAAGTGGATTTTTTACCTTATGGTAAGATTGCATGGTGGCCTTCTTTCATTTCGTCCCACCCCATGCATACATTCCACACTTGAATAACTTTTTCTGTATCTCCATCCATGCACGGAGTCCTCAAGTGTGTGGCCGAGACTGTATATGCGTAGGACACCATCCTTTCTTTGGCTCCCTCCACGTTAGTTAAAGACACTCTCTCTCTCCGTGGAATATTTTAAATTTATCTTGAGTAAATTTTCCAAATCTTATCAAAATCAGAGTATCTAAAATAGTTGTAGCAGTAATTGTCTCAACTTTCCAACTAGCTCATGTCCTTCGTCCATTTATCCGCACTCGAGTGCTTTTTAAAACCCGGAAGGAACTTTTTAGACGAGTCGACTATAATTTGATGAGGAGGAACGTGAAAAGTAACGTAGATCCTGACAGTAGATTGTTTGTTTTAGGGATATTTTTAAGATTTTTTGTTAAAACAGCGCTCGTTCGCATAAGAAATTACGTCACGACAACTGACTCACCAAATTAGATACCTAAGGACATACATATACCTATATTCTTTCTGTTCTATTGCTATGGCGAACTAGTCAGTTAATTTTTGGCTAGTTCAGCCAGTTACCCCATTGAGGGAACTACAGTATAAAAAAAAAAGAAATTGTTGTATTTCGAAATGATTAGTTATGTTATAGTGTCAATCCAAAATGATTATTGGTTCTGATTTCATCCACAAATGGAGTTACATTCCCAGTCACTTAAACCCATTACGTATAAAACGAGTACGGAACACGCAGTAAATACGGCAAAGCACACCCAGATTCAACTTTGTATACTACTATACTGTGCTTTATACAGTAGCATCGTAGAAGCAGCCAACATTCTCGTACATTCCACAAAGCACACCATGGTCTCAGCAGGCTTCCCATTGTAAGAAACAGAAACAGAAATGCTACTTGAAGCAGACAAGGAATTTTACAGCAGAAATCGATTACGTATTACCACGCAGCTAATGGAGAGTCTCCACAATTATACGTTTTCAGATGTTCTGTGATTTCACAAACTGTCAGGTGTGTCCGTTAACGTTCTAAAAGACGAATAAATAAGCCCCTTAAACCAATCAGCGATGGATAACGTTACGGCACTAAACCGAACGACAAATAAAAGGAAATCTGCAGACAAACTTTGTATCTACCTTCTTTAGATTTAGGTTGCATTGAAAGACCCTGGAGCTACCTACTCAATAGAACTCAATCAGAATTTTTACAATTTTTAAAAGGTTATCCAGATTTATTTGCTTATTTCAGCAGAAATTTAAAAGCTTGTAAAATTGCCTCTGTAAAAATTGTGATTTTAACGGGGGACGCAGCAGCTGTATGTTTACAATACAGAGCGAATAGCGAAACAAAAACAACGAGGAAGGTACCTCGCTAAAAAAGCTTTTATCAGCTCTGGCAGACGTTGCCACTGACAGTATCGCCAGCAGTGATCCATGCGGGCTTTACTAAAATAAATACAAATTATGAGAAGTTCCACATAACAAGAATAGTGCAGAAATTTTATCGAATGAAATGTTAGTCCTCCCAACCAAACGGTGCACGGAAAATAGCAGATGTTGCATTTTTTCCTTAGAAATTCATATTTTTGTACGATGAGGTACGCCTTTCGGGATGAGACTGTTTAGCAGCCCATCCAGGGAATAACAGACCAGCGTATAAGGTGGTTCAAAAATACCATTATACATATGTCTATGTATAAAAATAGGAATTGCAGCAGATTTCCAGTGGTTCTACTTACAGTAGTCCGACATAATTGGCATTGCAAAGGACGGGTATCACACCAAAAAGGGTCACGTTCATTTCGACACCTATATGGACTTCCTTTAAGTGTCACATTGTTTACCTTACGTCAGCACACCTAAACCCTAGAACAATGTTGTGGATTGTGTTCAGCGTTACACGGTGTAGAACATGCCGAATCGGGTTCATGTGCAATTCATAATTGTTTTTCGAGTTTCTGCAAACGAAAAAATGAAAAAAGGGAGAATTTTGGTATCTACCTAATTATGATAGCTCCAATTTGTGCTGTACGAATCATGTATGACCCCGTATACTTGTTATTTTATTTAAGGTCAGGATTTCATCTTATCTGTGTCAAGTTTTCACATTTTCTATCAAAGAAATCGAAACATGAATTCTTTTGCATACCGTAAAAATCCAAACGATAGCCCCCAGCTACCTTTAAATGCCACCCAACTCTGGGCCCTGCACACTTTAGAATACCGGCAACGGCAACTGTTCGGATCCTACTATTTCTATGTCGATTTATTAAAGAAAAGTTAATGGAAATGATAAATATGTTAATTTTTAAATTCAACCAGTGCGATTTTATTATTACGCAAAAAATATACAAAGCAAATAACCATTTTAGAGATCATATAACTCATTGTCTTATTTAACATTCACATGTCACTATCACTGTAATAAATAATAGCGCTTAAATTTAGGCTAACTCTTTGACGTCTTTCTATTCTTAATTTGTGATAAAATTATCTACTGCGTATTTTAATACTCCAAGAATAAAATGGGCGCAGACATACTACTTGTAACACCTAACCTAATTAAATGTTGAAATAATCAAGAAACAAGATGACTCAGGCAAATGGTTTTCACCCACATAAGTATATGGCGGGTATGACAAAGATAAGAAATGCTAACACTGTGTCTTTTGATCGCTTGGGTGTTGCAATCCTCGGAAAACACTATTGTGACTTGACCTTCTATGAGTATCATGTACATACGCAGATTGTAACTACTAAGTCTATTAAGACATATTTGAGTATAATTGGAGCGCAAAGAAAAGAAATGTATTTATGACTAGATTGTACGAGTCAGCAAAGAGTACGTCATGGTGTGAGTACTGATTTCAGTGATTTCTATCAACCATTTGCCCCCGTCTATTGTAATTTCTATCAGCCGAGGAGCTAATCGTAAGGAAAAACGTTTATCTTCATCTTAATAGAATCTAGACGTGAAAGTCATTTTAGCTAAGAGCTTGAAATTTAATGTTTTCTGAAGGCGTCCGCACTACGTGTGTAGGGCACTTTATTCCCATCCATACGTATGCATTGGCTAACCTCTCCCTCCAGAGCATCCAGCCGTGGCTGTGGTCGTCATGTGCACATACGAACGGACTGGCAGGGTCGTTTACACAAGATATGAGGCAATGTGGGAAAGTTTTAAAAGACGTATTGGGAGACTGAACAGAAATGATTGGTTAGTTAATTCAGTGAAATAATCTCGTTGAATCCTCGGTATAATGATAATTATGAGAAAGTGTTGGGGAAAAGGCATTTGAAAGAAACGTGAAGAGAATTAGAGAAGTTAATAAGGCTGTGGGAGCGGAGGAGGGAGCGGAGGGAGAGGAGGGCCGGGAGAGGGAATGTGGATCATGTAGATTTATGGAGGGCCGGCAGTCGCGTCGAGGTGGTCCGCGAAGAGTCTCTCTAAGTCTCTGGCTTCCCTTCCACGGGGACGCACTCCATCCGACGCACCACAACTGCCACTGGAACTATGTGTACAGGAAGGATTTTGGTTTAGCGGACCATGCCGTTGGCTTAGAGTATTATTTCATGTGTGGTAGCATTAATTACATTTGGAGGGTGTAGGGATGCGGAGGATGTAAGACGGTTGAATGATTGTCGAGGTGCTTGAGCCAACATGGTTAAGTGGTCTATTCATGTCAATTAGACACGCCTAACTACGTATTATTGAATGGATATAATGGACGCAAGTGGCTTATTCCTGGAATGACAATAAGACGATTCAAAAGGGAATGACTACTCGCATGGAATAATAAGGGAAGAGATAGGAAAATGAGTCGTGTCCTGGAAGCAACCCACGGATGATGTGATGTATAGTGGCTGCATAGACCCACTCACCGCAGCACAGCAGGGATCCGGGGCAGGGCCGTGTGGTCCAGGGGTCAGGTATGCTGGGGAGGCTATGTAAATATCACTGGAGAAAGTGGCGGCAGAGTTGCTGTCTCTGAGTGTGGATTAAGGGGGGCGGGGCGAGGGACTGGGGAAAGTGTTATTTGTGTTGGTGTGACGGGAGGGGACAATGTTAGTCTTGAGAAGTCTCATGTTGAGAGCGATTGTTTAACTCATCTTATAAGTAAAGACGGAGGCGAGACCTAATACCTAATTTCAGGGGGCAAATTCAATTTTGGCCAGAGTTTCTCTCCAAGAGTTACTTGAGAAGCTAAATCACTTTTTTGGAGAGAAGTGATTGTCTCCGGATTGTAGTTGGTATGGAGGGAAGAGACAGGCACAAAGAAACTCGAGGATGAGAGTTAAAGTGAATTCCAGAGGAATAAAAGAAGGCGAAGACGAGTATGAGGGAGAAAGAGAGAGAAAGAGAGAGAGAGAAAAGAAGGCGAGAAATGTGCGTTGGCAGTCTGCGAGAGGACTGCCGTTTGATTGGGAGAATTCTCATGGTGAGCGGAGGAAGGGGAATGAGAATTGGGAGTAGATGGAGCGGAGCCTGGCTTCCATCTGAGTCGAGCTGGAAGATTGAGCTACGGGAAGTTGGATGGGCTGGGAGTGCATGTGTGGACTTGGCTGACTGAGGATCCTAGTTGGTGGAGGGACAGTCTTTTGGGGAGGGAGAGAGGAGAGACAGAGTTCACTAGAAATAGAAGTGGAGTAAGTGTGGTGTATGGGTTTAACTGGAAGAAAGGTTTTCAGGATAATTTTCCTTGTCGCCGATTTCAATTCTAAGACTTTCGATTTGTTACACTTCTCTTCTCTTTAACTTAGCATGGTCTGAAATAATGGAATGGCTATGGAGGAATGGAGGAATGTTCAAGTGGCTCTTAGAGAGTGAATGACGAGGACGATGTGGAAGGAGTAAGAATGGAGAAGTGGAACAGGTCGAGACGGAGATAGGAGGGAAAGGAGGGGAAAGGAATGGGAAAGAAAGGCGGAAATAAAGTAAAAGTCCTCTTGGATCCTAGCAGATCGCTCGCATCCTATTTTGATTGCTCTGCACGCCTATTATCCCGCTTCCCGACTTTTATTTGGCCCATTGGAAGAAAATCTCCAAATTCTATTCGGATTTCGCAACTGGAAGGATTTCAATACGCTTCTGCGTCGAGCTTTCTCCCTTTAATTGCATGCTTAAACAGTCAGTTCACTTCGCCCTGACTTTCACAGTAACTGACACGATATGAATCTCCATCTTTGTCCAGTCAATGTCCAGCTCACTTCTCCGTCTACTCGTCCACTTCCCAGCCAGTCTCCTGTTTCGTCCTCAAGTATCTCCTTCAGCCTTCAATATCCCACAGCACGGCTCTCCATCCCTCCACTATTACTGCCCAGACTACCCATAAAGGAGAGACACACATGGGATTATTTCCTATCAATGTGATGGACCCTCTTCAAACTTGTGGAAACTCTCCTCCGTCCGTCTCGTCCGCCTTCGTCCTACTGGGACAAGCTGAGCTGGACATTTCATTTTTATTGCTCCAGCTTCAAACTTTCTTCCATCCCGGGCTCTTGCATGAGTGCTCGTCCTATTATGGTCATTCCCTTCACTCTTCAGTCTATCCAGCCTCTTTTACGTCCGTCTTATAGCTTACATCTACTTACGCCCAATGCTACACCAATCCCAACCAGCCCATCCACAACAACCTCTCCGTCCACTACCTTTCCCCGTCCATCTCAGCACCACATTATTTCTCATGGACAGGCCAGGCTCCGAGTGGCAGAGCCCGAGTTTCCAACGTCACCCCTTGCTGTCTCTTCTCCTACCCACATATGTACGTCATATGGACCTCAACCGCCAACTTCAGCTGTAATTTAAAATGTTACAGCCCATGAGCCCGTTACACTTCCTTCCCAACAATACAATTTCACCACATATTCCTCCGCTCTCTATCCGCATTTCCATCTCCTGTCTCATGCACATCCACCCCAGGTGAAAGCATCCCTGTGTGCAGTAACCTTCACGGCAGCTTCCTCATCTATGGAATTGATGAGACAGTCTTGATTGGTCAGCGTAGCATATCCATGAATCTTTACCACATCAAACTCAGGACAGTTTCGTCTCCACACATTGTGTGTGTCCCGTCATAGTCGGATCCAGAGGGAAGTGAAAGGGAGTGAAAGCATATGTTTCCATGGGATTCAATTGAATACTGTACTTTGTGGTTGGGTGAAAGTATAGCTTTATGTATCAGTCTGCTTATTCATCCTTTTCCTTGGTTGTCTTCCTCAATGTCTAATCTCCTTTGATAGGTTTAACCAAATATCTCTCTAGGATATTCACTTTCCTAAACATTTGTGAGGAGCTTTGATGTTCTGCCAACGCCCACGGACTTCACATGCAAATACGGATAGTCTAGATAGGCATCTCCCTCACACACTACTTCCTATGCAGCTATGTATCCTTATAGATTCGGGCTATACAGCATTGTCGGTTTCCACGAGCCCTCCACGGTTGATCAGGAGGAGCGTTGAGCGTCTTCTTTCTGTATCAGGATGCATGGGCTTCTTTCAGGAGCTAGTTTTGAAATTAAAAGTTTAACCGAATTTAGTTGGTGAAAGGGAAATGTGAAAAGAGCTAAAATGTAGAGAGTTATTTGGTGTGCATGTGCGTATGGAGAGGAGACTTCGTCCGGGAAATATTAATGTTGACTGGGGAAAAAATATTCTGCGTGGAGCGACGGGGATAGTCTTGAAGGGTGTTGCTCTGCCCGTCATTCCAGTGCACAATACACTGTTTCAACTCCTCATCTTACTTTATCATACACTTTTATCCTCATCTTTTTGTGCGGTACGCCTAAGAACTCCACACTGGATGTTTAAGCCGAGTCTAAGACGACGGAGAGGGAGACTAGAGCCTATCTTTCTCAGCCTGAGCTCTTTATATTTATGTCAATCCAGCATATTTGCATTGAAAGTATATGAAAGAGTCGGCGGGAAGGAGGGAGTTTACATATATGAAAATGATTTGGTTAAAATCTGCCAAATACTTGGTTCCCATCGCTTTCCGTCAGAGATTTATATAAACATTAGATGGAAGCACGCAAGTTGTGCGGCCTGATGGTTCGACAGAGAGCTGGCTGAGTCAGCAGTCTCCCTACCAAATGCTCCGTAACTAGTTCAAGAAGGAAAGTCAGAAGACCAAGTAAGTGGAGACAAAAAATCTTGTATCGATTTACGAGTCTAGATTAAGTTTCAGTAGCTCTCTCTCTCTCTCTCTCTCTCTCTCTCTAAATACATACTTATACATCTGCTGGCGAGAGTTGTCTTCCGCAGTAGTTGCTCTTTCCTTAATAAGACACGGGAGGAAACGGGAATTTCTAAGAAACCTCAAAGTTGAGGTGATTCGATTTCCCCTCTGATGAATTTAATTGACGTGCAATGCATGTCGTTAGAACTTTAAATGGTCTAAGTTTTGCATTTGAGAGTATCAAACGCTGTCTGAATCCCCAAGTAGTTTCAGCACCGTGGCCCCGGACTCTATACAGAATAGAAACCTTTGATTTATAGCTGTCTCTCTGTGTACATGGACTGAACGGTGAATTACTTGGCAATTTTACATGCGGTTTACTTCAATTCTAAATCCACAATCCCATTCCCGACTCTCCTCGTCCTGGGTCCGCTCTTCTAATGCTAACTAAGGACATTGCTGGAGTGCATGTGCTCATCCGGAGCTCTCTTCGATCCCTCAATTTTTTCCCATGATTTTTCACAAAATCAAAAATCTATCCTTGCCAATGCATGTCCTCACAAGGGCTTTGATGCTAAATGGAGCACAAAAACTTCCAGCCTCCGAAATTAATATTAGCGACCGTCTTGAGACATGCCTGGCGGATTCAACCGCCGCTTCCCGCCTCTAGTCACCTTCCGTGTTTGTCATTGTGTGTCATTGTGAAGGGAACATTTTAAATGCTCGTAGATTTTTCCGCAACACATCTGGAGCTATAATGTATTTGTGTAGAGACAAAGATTGAGATGAAGCAGCATGATTTCTTATATATTTTTTTGAAGTTTCCTTCACGAGCTTCAGACCAGCATTATATAGTTCGGTCGTCTGCAGTAGCAATCTTACTCCTTGATAAAGATGTGTGCTATAAGACACTAACGTTCCGTTGAGACGGAGCAGAAAGAAACAGCTGGTTGATGGTTAATAGCATCAGTACAAATGGAAGGGAAAGATAAAATACTACTCCGGCAAGGTGTTGCACCTAATACGTAATTAATGAAGACTGCGAGACTAAGACTTGAGCTGAAATGGATATGGCACTTCATAGAAAGTACATTAGTTTCGGTTAGAATCCAGGGAAGACAAAAAAAAATATCTCAAAATCATCTCATCTACGCATCTGCCAAATCCACAAGCATGTGTTCCCCACCCCCATTATTATCTAACATGGGAACAATCAATAAATATAATTTTTCCTCCATTTTTATTATTTGGGGAGCAGGACAGGGTCTGAGTTGGAAGATTAATGAAAGGAATATCATGAAAAAAATCAAGTGGGCATCACGGATGAATTGAATTCCTATTCTCCTCATCATCGAGCTCCTTCTTCTTCTGGGTCTGCAAGTGCAAGCGGGAGTCGCTCAGGACCTGTCAATCAAAAGAAAAGAGAGAGAGAGAGAAAAAAAAAAGAAAAAAGGGAAATTCCAGTCTCGTCCCTGCTGCTGGGAAAATCAAAATCAAAAGTAAACTTGGGATTTGAAGGAAGGATGAAGAAGTTATTGGAGTCTGGATGGTACTTGACAATAGCCAAGGTAAGCCCACGTATAGAGCACTTTCCCTGCTTATCTCTCATTGGAATTGTTGTCCTCATAAAAGCATTATTATTCTTCCTCCTCCTTTGAGTATAATTTAATGATGGTGAGTTGATGCCTAGACTGATGGTGGAGTAAAAACTTCACTTTCCAACTCTGATCTCTCAGTCTCCCTCCCATGTGCTCCACTGTGTGAGTGAGTATCTGCGAGTCGGACATTAGATGCATTTCCCTTACCTCATTCAGTCCGTAACTCAGCTCGGGCCTCCCACATACAATGTTCACTTGCTCCCATTGTAAAAGGAAAAGGCAGAGCCAGATATCTGTGGAGAGAGAGAGACAGAGAGAGCAAGAGAAAGTTGAAGCTGGAATTGCAGTTAACGGAAACGTCGGCGACGGTATGTATTCGTCTATTTGGTATGAACAATGAGTGGAACAAAAGACTCTCGCTCTTTTCTACGATATGTAAATGCAAAATGTATTCGAAATGAGGAGGCATCGTTATCTCTCCCAAAGGGGTCCTCATCTTATAGGAATTAGGTACGTCTCGTCTTAGGATGCCGTTACCAATCCACTCTGATTACGATACCCCTGAGATTTCTTTTATGCCCCTTCCCACCCCACCCCCCTCACAGATTTTTTTTGTTCTCCACTTGCACAGATTTCCTCTTTTTCTTTATCTCCATCTCCATCTCTCTCCATCTCTCTCTCTCTCTCTGTCGTTCAATCCTGCCTGCCTCCTTCGCCTTTCCTGGCTCCACAATTGGATTTCGTGTAGTTGGAAAGTTTGGGCTGTTGGTATTAACGAGGCGTGTAACTGGGAGTTAGATTATTATTCTGAGAGGTAGAGAGAGAGAGAGGCATGGGCAGAAGGGTTGTATGGGGGTAGGCGCAATAAATACCTATGATTATGTGTTCATGTGACTTCCACAATCCTAGGTATTAGTCATGAGGAATAAAAGGTATTTACATGGGATGGTGGAATGAATGAACTTGTTCAGGATCGTAAATTATGTTGAAGGGAGCCAAGTGGTGGAATCTGCTGTAGTAGGAGTAGACAACAGGGACGAAGTGGCTATCTCTGTATGTATACTTCCATGGAAGGGTCTTCTTGAGTTCCCTACCGACAGTGTGGGACAGTTTGGAGGAAGGTAAAAGTGAAATATGAGCAATTTTAAAAGTCCCTACCTTAAGGCTACACCCATGTAATGCTGGGGAAGATAGGAATTTAAGGAAGTAGGTAGGTAAGTTGACTTAATGAGGAGTCTAAAGCTAAGGCGACATAATTTTTGTTCTGATCATGAAAAGGGAATATGTTAGAGGGAGAAAGGAAGAGAGAGAGAGAGAGTGAAAGTCTGTGCATACTTCAGAAAGGCTCCATAAAGCGTGAAAATAATGGTCAAAGTTTTTGGGGAGAGAATGTGTAAGAGAGAGATGAGGGCGTAATGGTAATGTAAGCAGCCAGATATTCATGCATGAGCACTTTATCCATTTGACTTACTTTTACCAAGTGCCTCTGTCCTCTGTGTGTATTTCAAATTCAGCATTTAGTTTTTTTTATGCCGCTTCTTCGCCTTCCGTCCTCCTCTTCCCCACTTCTCCCTCTCCCAGAGTTACGTGTGGATTCGAATGTAAAAAAATAAATAATTTATGCTTACTATGACAAGGAGGCAAATATAGAGAGGAGTCTGAGGGTAGAATTACTCGAGTTTCCCCGTCCGTGTGCATGTACTTTGAAGGGAAAGCTGGGTTGCTGGGGCTGGGCTACTATTTTCGAGGAAGGGAAAGCGTGAAGAAAGGATGAAAGAGAAGAGTAGCAGAGACGAGAGAGAGAGAATGAAAGAAAGGACATCAAGGATGAAGAGTTTCCTCTACGTTGCTCTCATCAAATGAACGGAAACATATAAAAAGAAAGAAAATCAATTCAGTGTACACACTTTTGAAGAGATAGAGAGGAGAAAAGAATTTGACTTTCATGTGTCAGACTGGACGTTTCCTGTGCTCAACAAGATATTTTCCAAAGGACTTTTTGAGTAAGTAGCTGGCAGACATGGCACACGGACGAGACGTGGACTAGGTCCTTCTTCTTCACGTCCTCCTCATGTCTGTCCACCTTGAAGCTCAATAGACTGTCATGCCGAGAAGAATTCAAAGAAAGACGTTAAAACTCTAAGGGGTGACGAGGCATTCATTGAAGTAGTTTGAATTGCTTTCTTTCTTGTCTCCACGGCCATACATGATTTTTTTCTACACCCACTCTCTCTCTTTCCCCAGTCCCTTCCAGCTACGAGCCACCAGACCTTCCGTCTGCCTGCCCGTCTTTCCTTGTCCATGGTTTTGGAGTCGAGGAGTGAGTGGTGGCATGAAATATTTCACTCAAATCCCATTAAAGCTCAAAGCTACTTATGGAGTCTTAAAGCTGCAGGTGACTTGAGCTCGAGGCATAAATATTCCTTCCGTGACCACAATTCAAACCGAATGGAGCAAATATTTAGAGACGTGTAATATGAATACTCTCCTTATTTTTTTTGGGGCAGTGCACCTCGTATTGACCACGCCATAATTGCATCTCCTTCAGGTCTGGACTCTGGACCAACAAGTTACACAGTACACCAATAGTGATGTGCATACAGACATGCAGAGCGACACAACTATTATTTTCCCCTCTCCACTTTTAAATGTATTTGGTATATTTACTTTAACTTTTATCAGATCGAAATCCAATTTGCGTGCAGGAAAAGCCTGGTTACATTTCAATCTTGCAGAGCAATTTATGTCCTTCGGTCCTTGCATGTTCTTTCCTCAGGAACCACTACGCACGAGGAGAAAGAAATTGGAAGTGTGCACTCACCCAGCACCCAACCCACGTTTTAGGTGAGCCCATGTGCCCCTGTGTAGGAATTCGAGTGCTGATGGGATAGACTCTTGTCCGATACATGTTTAAACGAGCCACAGTGTTCGTACATGGCAGCCCTTTGGGTCGCTTTTAGAGATGCAGGTGCACTAGAACAAGTTTTATTCCCATTTCAATCCCATTTTTATTTTAGTATACAACTGCATCAGCCGTTATTGAAATTGACATTGTCTTTGAATGCTACCAGCAAAATATTCTCACGCTGTGATATCGTGGTCAGCTAAGGGTAGTTAACGGAAATGCAAGGCATGAGTAGGCCCTCTCAATTTTTCCCTTTAATGAGTAAAAGTCCGCAGTAGCATTTGGTTAAGTTTCCTGGTTTATTCGTTCAAATGCACTAGCACTACTTCTAAGATTGAACTAGTTTTTAGGAAACTTTCTTGGGATATCTTTTTGATTGTCTCCTAAGAAAAGAGCATAGTTATGGGAAAAGTTATAATTAGTGAATAACGAGCATTAAATGTGCATTTTATGTGCATACAAAGTTTATTTTGTTTTGCGGTGATCACATACGACCTTGAGATAATAAAATTATGGGTTAAATTTATTTCCTGGATACATGCAGTCTACATTTGTAGTGCGCCTATACCATTTATTCTTTTTAACTGATTTTGTTTTACCTAATCAAGCTCCTGCAGCTGTGTCATGTGACATTATTTTAATTTGTATGTTTATCACTGGAGAATGTATTTGACCAAGTTACGAGTTCATTAGAAAAACTTATTACTGAGCAAATTATTAAAAATACAATTCTATCTGTAATAACTGTACAAGCAATTCACTTTGGAACGACTAAATGTTGTAATTTCCAAAAAATACTCTGACAACAGCGTAGCAACAGAAACTACACTTATGCTGTAGAGACATTGAGAGGCTCAAACGTAATAGGTAAACGATGATGTCTGATCCTTTTCTATCATAATATTAGCGGCACGCACTTGGACGTCGATCTAATTTTAAGAATTTCCCCATCAATACTCAATCTGCGTACTCCCAGGGACATTAAAGCCATGGAGACTTTTATTAGCAGCCGTGTCCAAATTTCAACGGGCATATAACGTATGCTTCAAGGCGTTCCTAAGACGTTGACGTTAACATACAATCAAGGACTGCCAAGAATTTATTGATCGATTCTGCATAAATTTCAACTTTACCACGAGGGATTGTGCAAAAACTAAAGACATTAAATTGTCGCGGATGTGTAAAGATTATAATGGAACCATACAAAAGTATCTTAAGCGTCGCCATTAATTAATTTTATATTCACATAAAATAGTTCCATTTTTTAAGTACCAACCTAGGTACCTATATAGCATAGTTGGGGTTAGTGGAGAATACATAGTATCTTGATTAGTACGTGGGCACATTCTTATAGTGCATTTCTTCGGAAAAGCAAGCTAATAAAGATTGTATTGAATAAAAATTGAATAAGGCTAAAAATATCCAGGCACTGAGTTGCTGAAGAATCAAAAATACGCTATAATTAGGTATGTACATATATTACTTTCAATGAAAATGTTTTACATTAGATGGAGGTAATTAATCCTACAGAATGAGGAAGTTATTGTAGAATTTAATTCTACAATTAACGGGGTCCCCAGCTCATGATCCTTCCATAAGTGAGACTGCGTCTGTTGATAGTTTTCTAAACTTTCCTATTATCCTTGGATTAGTTCCTTCGAACCGTGTAGTAGACTAGGAAAAGTTTGTAAGATTTCTTTGACATTTTGTGCTTGTGTATGTATGTATGTATACATAGTGAGGGCATGTCTGTATGTCTGTATTCTGTATGGTTGCCTATAATTTGTGGTGCTGAGTGAAGAAGGACAATAGTTATTGTTCAAATTATGTTTTGTAGGTTTCATAGTGGCAGTGATTTGAATAATGGGCCAGACAATAAAAATTTCCCTAGAAAAGGCACATAATAAATTCATTGTTTATTGTGCCTTTATACCTCAATAGGAAAATTACACCACTTAGTAGTTGGAAGGTAATTAGTTATTCATGAGGGAGCTCTGAGGTGAGCTGTTTGGTGCGGTGAAGCAGCAGACTGAGTGGACGCTTGCCTACATACTGAAACGCTCTCCTAAATGCAATTCCCTTGTAAGGCATAAGGATGTATACCTATTTATATATATAGACCACAGGAATTACAGGGGGAAAAATGCAAAGAAGCTTGTTAATTCATTCTTTGGCTGAGAAATAATTGTGGGAAATATTTTTAGGATTTATGAGTCCAACCACATTAGCGTGGGGAGAACTACACACTAGTGAGAGATAAATTTATTTTAATGCCTCAACTCCTTCACTACATGGATTTTAACATTCTCAATTTATTTAAATAGTTTTTGCAGGATTTTTCTGATTACCCATTCTTTTAAATTACATTGTAATGAATTTTAGCTTTGTAAATGCAAATGTATTACACAATTACAAGTCGACACAACTCCCGGTGAATTCCCTTGCTCAAGTGTACGTATAACCCACTCTCTCATTCATTCTCCCTCAAAAGCGTAATTTGAAAGTTTTAATGAATTATCTAAAATGTTAGTTATAATGACTTTCCTCAGAAGGGAGTGTAGCTATGAATAGATTGTGAAGTAGACAAAGTCTTATTTGATATTTAAATTAAACCTCATAGCACTATCTAAATAACAATTAGACCAAGCTGCGGAGGATGGAACTAAGAAAGAGATGATAGGCAGAAAAATCCGGTATAGTTGCCGGGCTTTGGGACAGTTTCTTTGAAAGAAAATTTCCTCTATACGGATGTAGTTGTATGATACTTCGTAGTCCCGTGGTATAAACCCAAACCAGACAGGAGGGGAAAATTTGACCTGAGTATAAATGATTCAAATACACAATTCTAGTGAAATACGATTTATAATGTAAGTTGCGGCAAAGCTGTGCTCTGTTCTGGGTCGAATCCCTTTCAAGGCGAATCCATTACTGTTTAAGGAAAGAGAGCCAGGCCTGATTATGCCACATTACGGTTGTATCTCGAAAGGGCTCTACCTCCACTTCCGTCATACATATTTTTACCGAATGCTACTGATGTTTATTTTTTGCCATCATTTGTCAAAATGTTTCCAAGACAGCAGTCCAAAGTGTACTAATAAGGTTCACTGTGTGTGACAAGGGCGGTTCATATTGTATTTTTAATTCCACCTCTGCCTTAGTCCCAATAATAATGTCCTCCCCTCTCCCATTGTTGGGAGCTCCTTGCGGTTCCTGTTTTAATAAAATGGAGCCGATAAAAAATTTTTGATGAAACGGAAAAATTAATATGAGATCATAAATTTATACTTGCTTGTACAGTTTCATGAATTACTTGTAAGAGCTCTGGGCTCAGAGACAGGGAAAGATATTACAGCTGTAGAAATAAGGAAGACAGATCGGGGAAATCTCCAAATAAAAGTGATAGGAAAAAGAAACGTCCATGGAAGATGTTCTGGAGACAGCTGTGGCAGACTATGCGTCTTGAAGACGTTCCAGAGGAAAAAGTATTACCTGCCTACTAGGAAGGACACAGAGAGAGAGCGAGAGAGAGAGAAAGATATGACAAGACTTCTTATTTCGTTAATATGTACATAATTGAGTTGGCCCTTGTGGTGAGGAACAATATAGGAGTTGAATTAAACTTTTTTTTTCCTTCCTTCTTTCCCCTGTCTGCAAGGATGGAGAAGAGAGATGAAATTGGATGGGGAGCTGTTCTCTTCAATCCAAAAATTTATTGTCACTCTATCACCAAATTAAAAACGCTATCTGATGCGCCTCATAGAAATCGAAATCACGTCGGAAAACTTGACAGAAAAATTTTCTCCCTGCTTGACATATCGTTCTGCAATTTCCCTCGCATAGGTATACTTGAGTGGCGATGGCAATGGCATGACATGGCACATCGGGCTCTCTATTCCGTCTGAGCACCCAGCTCAAAGCTGAATGATTTTTTCCCCCTGTTCGTCTTTCCCTCTTTGGCTGGGTGTTCCTGGACGGTTGACTGTAGGTATAGATATGTAGCTCCGTCAGAGGCGTGTGACAATCCCAAGGAACGGTGGTGGTGGTGGTGGCGGAGGAGTCGACGGCTATAGAATGTGGTAGTAGGAGAAAGGAAACGTGGATGGTTGCATAAGTTACATATCCTTTGTGTGTGAGCTGAAGGAACGTATGGGTTAAATTGGCTTGGAAAGGAGAAACTCGACATTCTTTCACTCCTCAGTAATTCTTGACTTGGTAAGAGTTTTTGAAGCTCGTCGTCGCCCTTTTCCATTCCAGCCAGGACGCAGGAGAGTACGAATCATGGAAAAATTTTAACACACCACTTCCGAATGCAATGTGGGATTTCCCTCTAGCTAGTTTTAACATTTTTTTTTTCATATTTGATGCTTTTATGTGATTTTCCGTTCTTTGCTCAGCGCCCACATATACCGCTACCTCTATACACGACTATTCACCTTTCCCTCCATCTACCCCTCTACTTTCTTTGAGAGGCTGCGGTTGCTCTTGCTATTTCTCCTTTTTTTCTCTATTCTATTGACTCAAGGCGAGTTGAAGGCCCAGGTTTCCGTGTATATATGCATACATAATGAAATGAGAACACATAAGGGAACACATAACATTACGCAGTGTAATGTGTGTGAATGTTTTCCTTTTGGCTGAATTCAAGTCCTAAGTGTACTTCACAAACTACATCCATCCGCATATGTATGTAATGAAGGTTCTTAGAGAGAACTATCCATCTCCTTGCATGAGGCTTAGAGCTAGGAGCCTTACTCATGTGACGTCATGGAGTATAAGCTTAAGAAGCTTTTCTAGTTGAAGACAGTTTGTGATTTTAAAAAGGCGGAAAACATAGTATCTACACATTTCAAAAGTGCAACAAGGATTTTTTAAAAGCCTTTTTTATAAAGTGCGAAACCTGCTATATTTCTGCTGTCTACATTTTAAATAAACTGTTTCGACGATCCAAGTCATAAGTGGAAAGCCCCCTAGTGAATGACAGTGCTTTTGCCTGGCGAAGTAGCGGGTTTGGAGACCGGGCGTTACGGGTTGACAGCATATCTAAGCCACAATGTGTCACATCTCCATGAGATTTTCAGATGCTCTCGAGCCATTCAGTCTGATGGTTGAACTAGTTAGATGTATTCTTGTGCCTCCCGCATGTAGACGGACTCATTTTTGCGGTCTCTCTGTTTTTTCTGTATTCATTTGCTCATTAGGGGAGGACGGGACTCATTGAATTGGCCTGGCATCTCCATCCAGTTGTTCCATATTCCGGCAGTGTTCCAGCGTTCCGAGAGGAAGACGGCTTTACTTCACTCTGATAGCAGTAATGGGATTGGCTATTTTTCCACTGAGCCAAAAGTCTAGTGGACGAGTCCCTTGGAGCTATTTTCTGCGTGGGGAGAATTGACGATGGGCTCCGCAGTCCCTATCCGCTTATGTTTTGCGTAATGAAAGAAATCAATCAACTCCGTGTTTTTTTTATTTATTGCATCCCTACTGACATTAACACCTTTTGGCTGGCGGTGATGTGGCGGAGTCCCATAGTGAGATTACTCAATTGGACTCCTATCCCTGCGCTGTGCTGTGCGAATCATCCCAAAAGTCTTTGGCTGGCTGGTGATGATGAAGATGAGCCTCCACAGACAGACGGAGTGCCCGAGAAACTCTTGAGTCTACATTCTGCCTCTCTCTCTCTCTCTCCTCTCATTCCAGAAAAAATATTAATGGCTCGAGTCAATCTCGATAAGCGTATCTTCAGCTCTCCCCTTCCGAGCTGACTTTCTTGTTTCGTAACTGTAGCTTTGTAGCCAGATGTGCAGTGTAGTGTAGAGGAGGAAATCCAGGGAGTACTTGTATAACCAACTGTTAGAGCATGACAAGTCATCCAAGTTATAGAAATAGCCAACGAGAAAGACTTTCCAGAGCGATGTTCCTATATAGTGTTATCATTACTTTGCTGATGTAAGCCATTGTAAGTTTGACAGTTCCTTTAACTCTGCTTTTCAATTTTTTGGCGCATTTCCTTTTGCTGGAGTAAATAGAAGAGAGAGAGAGAGAAATGGGAATCGCCAGGGTTTCCTCTAACTTTCCCTTCCTTTCAATGCCGCCTGTATACTTTTCCTTTTTCGTCAGTTGTTCTTCTAAGTTTGTATTTTACGTCGCTATCGGAACTGCAAAGTGACCCGTGAACATTTTAGACTGCAAATTGGCTGACCGGCTGTCAAGGTTGCCCAATTATATAAGTATACTATTCCATATTTATTTACTACAAATTATTTCCGTACTCCTCTCCGCAGTGAAAAAGTTGTTTTTTGCAGTTAAAACGCTAATGTTGAGCAATAAAAAGGAAAAGATGTTTCCTTCAGTAACAGTGGCTTCTTATTAAAAAATTTTTTATTGCTGTGCATTTAAAATTTAGTTCTATCATGAAAAGGTTCTACATATTATATTAGATTTGCACTAAGGTTAAAATAGATAAATTAAAACAGATTGAACTTGTATTGAACTGTATCCGATAAAATCACCCCTACCCGTTTAATCTTAAACCCAAAACTGATTTACATGATATTTTTAGGGGTTAATTTAAAACATGTTTCAAAATGTCAATAATGTAGAGCGCGCAATGAAAACAGACTGAAAGTGCAGTAAAAGGGAAAACCATATCAGTCAATATATGAGCCTAAAAAATGTCGTAAAAGAGAAATGAAACAAAATTGGAAATTGGAGTAAAAAGTTGGAAAAGTAAAACTATACAAGAGACAGAAGTCCCCTTCCTTCTCGCTCCCATGGTCTCAGTGCAGTGGTAAAGCCTCAGTAAACTCTGGCATAGACATGCATGTGTGTGGAACGAAACAACAATTGGAAGATATAAATCATTTTTTGGCTTTCGTTATTTTCTTTTTGGCTCCAACTAAGCGATAGGGCATCGCATCAATTAGGGTGGGCACAATCCAGAGATAGGCTCTGCATCTTTACACTACAAATGTATGTTTCCGGTTTACACAAGACGCTCCAGTTGTTATGGACTATCCCTCGCTTTCAAAGGATCACTTACGACTTGAATTTGTTTTTTCTTCTTCTTCTTCTTCTTCTTCTTCTTCTCCGTCTTCGTCGTCTTCGTCTTCCCATCCCGTGACAGTGGTGAGAGAGAAACAAGCGGAATTATTTATTGATCCTTCATGTCAGCAGTCCCATGCAATTACAGTTTCATCCGCTCATTTTCTTATCTACTCGAGACTGTTGGATCCCCGGAGAATGAATCATTAAGGTAGTTAGATGGCTTTCCAGTCATTTAATTTATTTTTCACCGTCCCTTTCCCTTTAATCCTCCCATGTAAATCTCTGGATTGAGTCGTAAAGTTGACGAAGTGAGGATAAACCTAAGCTCCTGTTTTCCCCCCAACAAGCCAGAGGGAAATTGGTATTGGCAGTAAAGCCAATTGTAATAAGTTAAACCTGTATGTACTCGCATCCATTAAATGTAGGTATATACTTACCTAGGCCGTTACCTACTTTGATTTGAACAGTGAAAACAAGGAACTGTTTCCTATCCATCCACATCCACCGTATCACGTGGATCTAAATATTTTGTAGTCAAATTTTGTTTCAGATCGCTGAGCAAAGCCATGCATAGCAGTAGCAGTACGGGAGCATATGGGAAAGAACCAATAATCGTTCTCATATTACGCTTTTAATGACTGTTAATACTACGGTGCAGTACTCTACTTTGTATTATCGCAGTGTGTTAAGTCACTTGGAGGATTTTAAAGCGTCTGTAGATGTAGGATACCTAGACTAGCTAAGTCTAATCAGTCTAAAAAGGATTGCTAGGGAAGCTTCCTTTAAATCCTCCAAACGGACATGGCGGAGAGATATCAGGGAAATCTTTTTAATAATAATAACAATAGTGCGTCAAGCCGATTTAAAGCTTTTGTTTCCACAGTCGTAGAAAGAAGGCAATGGAAGTGTCTTGACGGAGTTTTAGTAGCAAGACTGTACAGTCCGGGCCCACCAGCTGTATATATTTCTTACACATCCATTAATTTCTTTAGTAGCGTAAAGTTACTTCCCTAATCTCCTTTTATATATGCCGTAACTGTGATCCATAAAGGATTATCCATATTTTATGTTTGTCCTGTCTCTTTTATTCCAACTCTTCCCTTAACCTTCACCCGCACTTACCTTCTCCGACGGCAGTCCGTCCATGTGCCACATAAAAAGCAGGGAGTTGTAAGGCGCTCGGAAGCACATTGCACTGCACTACTGTAGATGGAAAGGGGCTGTGGCAGTTTCAATTGTAAGTATTCAAAATAAAAATCCATTAGCTTTAGAAAAATCTTATTAAACCGTTAATGGTGTTCATGAAATAGAATTACATACTTTAGTTGCTTCGGCGATAGAGCGTCACTCCCACGGCACTACTGCCGCCTCAAGAGTTGAGAGGCTTTGCACTTTTTTTTTGAGATTTATTTTCTGAGAGCGTTGGATTTTATTTAGGCCTGTAGATCGAGCATAGTGGCTGTACTTACAGATGTGACAAGCCTAAGGAAAATGTTTTTAGTGCTCCATGTCGGTCTGTCCGTCTGTCTGTCTGTAGCCTCGCATTTATTTCCTTGACGCTCGCGCTCGCCAAAATATTTCTGTAGCGAAGGGATAAATCGACTAGAAGAGGTAAATTAAATAGCATCTCTCAGTTTTAATGTGTATTTCCAAAGTGTCATCATGTTTTGAATTTCTAATTAAACCATTTCAAGTTTATGAGGAAGTAGTTGTAGTAGTGGTAGGTATAGGTGTACAGGATGGGGATGGAAAGAATGAGGCTGGGGCTTAAAACCACACTATCCCTCCTCAACTTGTACGTCTCATATTAAATCTCATGAACATTTGTGTAAGTTGCCAAAACATTTTAATATAATTCAAAAGTTGGAGGTTCTAATTTGGAGAATGTATAATATACAACTTTTGTGATTGCTTTCCGCATGTTTACGTGCTCAGTGAAGAAGTTGGTTGGCGAGGGAAGGCTTGGCTCGGGTTATGTGTGTGTGTGTGTGTGTGTGTGTGAAGAAGGAACAGGAGAGAAAAAAAATTGTAAGCGTCGAGGGAAGAGTATGAAATCGGCAATGAAATGTAATAATGTAATTATAGGGGATAATGTAGCACAGATTTTTTCTTATGTTGGCAACACCGAGTTTTTCGTCAACATGAAGGGGATGTGACGTGTGCTTTTCCTCATCTCGCTCTGCTGATGCCATGAAAATGAGATATCAATCTAATTACCGTTGGGTTCGTTTTGTACAGGATATTACGAGACACAAGTCGTTCAAGCCAGGCTGCTGCTGCTGCTGCTGCTCCTACGCTATAGCAGTCTCTCTCTCTCTCTCTCCTTTGAGATACAGATAAAACTCTGTAGAATCTCCCTATGTATACACTGCTGTCTATAATAACGAGATTGTGAAGAAAAAAGTTTTTCGAGCCAAACTGTAGTACAAATAAGGAGACCCACGCCCATCATTAGGCAAATTATTAGTCTCGTATACAGAGTGTAGCCCAAAAGATTGCGAGTTTCATGGCAAGCTGCTCAGTTGATATAAAAAAATATCACATACGCTGATACGCTATACTTATGTCTATATCTACGTCTCCATTGCATTGGTAGAGCATCAAAACTCGTATTAAATTTAATATTCCTATTGAAATTGAAGCAAGGGGTAAGAGAAGCTCTGCTTTCTCTGTATACATATGTATGTCTATATAGTGTATACCTATAGCTACCTAGTCCGAGGTGCATCCTCTCTTGTGCTTCCATCCAGTAAGGGGAACTCTCAAGTATGATGTAGAAATAAATTTTGGTAAATGACATGTTTTTTGCACTGTTTCAAAAAGTATATAGGTACATAATAAGTAAACATTGTGTTCCACACTCTTTCAAAAAATGCAAAATAATATTAAGTTTTACATTGTTGCAAAAGGTTAAAATCTACTTTCGAATTTTTAAGAAAAGCTAATTCTTTGTTTGCAAAACAGTTTTCCAGAGCATTATTATTACTTTCACCTTCCTTTCCAACCCTAAATCCCGTAACGTTATATTTGGAAGGCTCCCAGTGCGGGCTGTCTTGTCGTGTAGGTAAATGCCTACCCGGTTATGTGTACACACAGCGAGAGAGAGAGAGTGAGTGAAAGAGAGATGCTCGTGGGTTGTAATCCATCGAAGATAAATTCTATGAAAATATTGTGTGGACGAAACAAAATGAAAAGTACATTAGTCGTGGGGTCGTAGTTTTCGTAATACACATGAAATTAAAGCTCCTTGATACATGCAAGACTGCCAAATGTACGATCCAATCCACTACAAGGTCTACACGCAGATGGAATTGAAATAATACGGCATCATTTACATTAATTATATCTTGAACCTTTACATGCACGTAAATTTCGTAACTCGTTTATTTATTTATGCGAAGGTGCTTTCGGTGGATGTGGATGTGCTTCCCGTCCTCAGCCGTGTGCCTTCCTTATCCCTCCAACTAATAATACTGCAATTTTATTTCTCAAAATTTAAACATGTGGCCACGAGTTTTCTCTCTGTGTCTCTAGTTTAAAACTACTGTTTGAACCACAGAGCACTTACGTGCATATATACAACCCCACATTTTATTCCATGCTCAGACGCTTGTGTGTCAAGAAATTATTTTTCTCATTCCTTTCCCTTCTCTGCTTTCACTTAAACACATTTCAACCTAATTTGTTCGTTTACCATTTCCCCTTGGGCTGTCTTATGCCGTATTTACCTTTACATTTCTTGTCTATCAATCTCTCTGATGTGAGATACTTCTTACTCTTGGTTTCGTTTTTCGTTTTTAAAAAAAAAATTTCCGATTGGATTCTTGTCTGGTGTAGACAAATTCAAGAACTCTCAAAATCAGATTGAAGCTCCCTACCTACACGTACAAAAATATAGGCTCTGTGCCTAATACCGACGTAGTACATACGTACATGAGGAAGGAATTTTATTTTAAAAACGAGTCGAGTTCATTCCGCCTTGGTTGCTTGTGTAATATCTCCCTTTGCTTCGCTGCTGCTGTCTCTCACATCATTGAAATATAGTGAAAGCAGCCCTAAATGTATGACAGAAGGTTGCGAGGAGAAGAATTGAAAATGATTTCCTTTCCCCATACAAGCCTGCATTTTCATTTGAAAGCCCGTGATCGTAATAATTGAATTTTTTTTAAAGGTTTGCTTGATTCATGGAAGGTCTGAGTTTTTGTATGAAAGACTACACGGGAGTTGGATCTTTGGGGCAATTTATCTGTATCAATTTTTTTTCTGTTTCAAATGAACCAACTTATTCATGTGCATAGCATTTTTAACTTGAGCAAAAGATGAACATCTACCTACGCATTTTTAAAGGGAAACGATAACGCCTACTGACACAAGAGTCTGCTTCCGCTTCAAGTGGAACGTCAGGTATGTATCATCCATTATTCCCTGGAACAAGGAGGGACACAGTACAAAGGAGCACGGGAAATTTTAATTTAAATACAGATAGCTTTTTTTATCAAATATTTCATAAAGATAGGGTATATGTAGGTGTACTTTTACTTTTACTTTGATACTCCCACACTCGAATCTGAAAGAGGAAAGGTTAATCTAAACTCTTTTGCTTTACATCCGCTTAATGTGCTGGATATGTTTCATCCTACTGATTTAGGTCAATAAATAAGAAAACTAAATAAGAACAGGCAAGATTCCTCGTCGTTTACCCTGCAAAGTGACTGGCTACTGTCATTTTTGACCTATTTCTTGTTCAATGTCCAACTTTTAACTTGTGTATAATTACATTTTGGGATATGGGTGCATCAACTTTCGTACTACCAGTACAGACACACCTATAGGTATACTATTTTGTTACTTGCTATCCCCTCCCCTCCAACATATGCAAAGTTAGTTGCATTATTAACTTTCAACACTTCGAATTTCTTCAATTAAAAAACTAGCACATCTTGAGTCGGGATGCGTAGCGTAACCTAATTTTGTCTGTGTGTAAGATGCCTATACTTTTTGTACACATTATTTTTAGCGATTTCATTGGTGATGCAGTCATTTTCAATCTCCGTTTTCGTTTATTCATTTAAGTCATCACTAATTACATCTTTGTTTGGCATCTCCGTGAAAGACTAATGAAATAGAATAACATTATCTAGGGTGAAAGCATATCTGCCTTTGAAATGTTCACACACGCACTTTCCCTCTCATAAAATAATCCGAGTTATTACCCCTCCTTTTTCGTCTATTAACAATTTAGCTGTCCACTAAGTGTTTAAAGTGCTTTAAAATGAGTATAGTGTAACAATATAGTATAGTAAAACAACCTTACTTAGTAACAACGGATTTATTTAAGAATAAGAATATCACAATAAGACAGACCGCCTGGATTTGTTGTGTTCTGGACCGCCAACGATCATTGCAGCTTCAATTGTATACCTACCTTTGTAATATTGTATACAATATTTTTTTAATAAAACAAAAGAGAAGCTACTTACCTACCTACATTGCATTGGGAGACATCTACCAAGGCAACTTACCTTGAATATTGAATTTGAGAAATAAATCCTTTGCCTAGTCAAATGTACCTAATCCAGTAATATCTAGAAGAATCTCTACTTGCAAAAGCACGCTCATGAGAAAGCGGCAGAGAGAAATGGGGGGCTGAAAGTAAAAACAAAGAATACAAGCGCGAAGCCCTTTTGAGCTTGCATACGGGGTTAGTATACCCATTGGACTAAGAATCTAATCGTAGGTATGACATCAGCAGATATCGGCTACAGAGCAGCGTTGAAAAAAAGGCAAAAGTAAGAATAATGTTTGGAAAAGGTGTCCAAAAATAATATTTACCTTTTCCAACAAGAAAGCAAAGCAAGATTTAACTTTTCGACGACGAGTAAAAGAAATATTAGCCTTTTCATAAAATGTAACGGTTTGAAACAGTGTAAATCCTTGCGTATTACACTTTTTCCCAAAATTAGGAAATAGATTTAGACTTCTAGAAGTACATACAGTAGGTTGTGAAACATATACTGAGTAGTGGGCATTCGCCTTTTCAGAAGAAGCAAAAACGTACATAGATATACAATTTTTGATAGACTGTAAAATATGATATTGCCCTTTTTTAAAATAGTGTAAAAGAAGATTTAGCTGTTTGAAACATTACAAAATAAGGAATTTCCAGATTTCGGTGAGATCGTATTTGAAAGGTCCCCTCTACGAGGAAGGTCCATTATTATTTATGAGGTGACTTTTTAAGGAAGATTAAGAAGAACCGGTCCATGATAATCTATAAGAAGGCTCGGCTCGCTCCCTGCATGTTGAGTCAGCCGAGTAGTTTTCATTTTTGATGATGCAGTGTGTGTGTGAGGAAAGTGGGTTGAGGTTTTGGAAATGGAATAACTAGGTTGTGAACTGCTGTGTGGAAGTGAAATGGGTGAAATTATATATGATGACATTTGTCCTTGCTGAGGAGAGACGTGACTCGTTCCGGCGGAGCTCCTCGTCATGAAGAGGGTGTACATTTTTGTGACAGGAGGTTAGAGGAAGGAGCCTTGACGAAAAGTGGAAGGTGATAGTGTTTGTCGTTGAAGTCGTGGGAGGTAAAAGTGTCAAGGAATTTCACGCCACATACTTTTTTTTGTCTTATGCTTGTGTGTGTGTGTGCGTGTGTAAGTCGGGAGAGAGGGGGGCTGGGAGTGTGCTTGAGATTGAGGATGACTTTCTCCGTCCTCTCACCGCCAGCATGTCATCGAGATAATATCGTGGCAGAGAAGAAGGGGTGGAGTGATCACAAAAATCTTATAGAAACTCCGCATTGCAAGTTCACACAAATTGCATGAAATATAAACGTGACATCCTAGTGCACTTGCGGATTTGCTTGTCTCTCCAACGGCGGACCCTGTCTCTTGATAGTTCCACTTTAGTGTTATCTCTGAATCACGACTCCGCTCCCGACACACAGACAATGCAGGGCTCAGATCAACCAAAGCAGACTCTCCATCTTCCTCTCTCTCTCTTTTTCTCTTCCCACTTTCCAGATCCTCCAAAAGCCTAAGACAGAGCGAGTAGTGTCAGCATCATTCTTTATGGGAGAGCGGAAAGACCTATTTTCCCCCGCTTTCTTTCATCCTCTCTTCCGCTCTATGAGGTGCACGCCTATTTTTCTTCCTTTCACTTGTGTTTACCTTACTTTGCTGGGAGTCTGGGAGTGCGAAGCTACACTCACACACATATACACTTCCTGTCAAAACGTCGCCCAGTAAGGACTTAAATCCGTGTAGTAGCTGTATGTGAAAGTTGTTATTCAATAATATGTAGCGTGACTGCATAATTCTACGTGCAGCTACAATCCTACCAATATGTACATGCATTCCTATAAGCTATCTAAGACCGTTGAGTTGACTGACATCTCCAACATTGTAGCTTCCAGTTGTAGCATCTTCCACTTTCTCGGTCGGTTGGTCCTTCGGCTTTCTTTATGATTTTTAAAAAGTGTACACAGTATATTTGCTGATTTGTTTGGCAAATTAATGATCTTTTGAGCAAACAGAGTGAATAATGTGCGGACCACTTATCTCCTTAATGCGTACATTATTCCGCATCGCATCTTTAGCCTAACGCGTGTATGTGTAGTTGTACAGCATGTATTTTGTTTTCAGTAAAGCGATGGTCTCAATTTAGTCAGCTAGCACTTGCATAATATGGGACAGATCTACGAGACGCAGGAGCCCGAGTTTTGATCACAAGAACGCATGCTGGAATATTCCTTTTAAATAATGGGATGTGGGAGCTCGGTCCCGGAGAGCAGTGCGTACGCTAGCTGTACACATGTATGCATGTGTGTAGTGTAGGCGTAGATGTCTACTTTTACGGAGCCTGGGACTGCGACTGGTTGGGAAAAATGTGGAATATAACTCGTGGGCTGTATTAGAGAGGCTTTATGGTGAATGGGTTGTTTTTCTATTTAGACTGTGTTTAGGTGGCAGGGAGGGTCGTAAGGACTCTTCTATTGGAGGAGTAATGACATCTTCGCCACAAACCCATTACTGGAGAGACTTGGTCTTGTGGGTTTGGGTTAGGACATGGGCTTGAGCCTGGCTGACGGAGTATTTAGATGAACTGAGGTGGCTCCGCGTGTATGAACGGGAAGGTGTGTTCAATTCGTTTGACTGTCTATGTCAACAGATATTGTGAGACAGATGCAGAGATCAGGGAGTCGTTCTCCCATCACATCCACTTATCATGTTCTGTTAAGCTGCATCGAGTGAAGCCGGGCGGTGAAAGTGTGAGTCAGCAGTCATGCTGCAACAATTCAATATCCCTTTCCCTCGGCTCAGCAATACGTGCGTCTATGTATGTAGCTAACAAGTGTCTGGACGAGAAGGAGGACTCTTCCGCCTTTTCCCTCCCTCATCTCTCCTTCCCCACGCAGTAACAATAAAAATAATCATAAAAATGAAAATAATAATAATTCGCTCTATTTGTTGATTTGGGCGCTACTAGGGTTCCGTGTGAACCATCCAAAAAGATTAAATATCACACGCCAACATTGCAACGGTAAAAAAGGTGGTATTTATCGGTATAAAGTGGTTAAAAGTAAATCTTACGCAAGAGTATGAATTTAAATGATAGGCAACTCAACATAGGATCGATCTATGGAATTTTGTTTTTATTAATAGCTACGTGCTGACGTAGTATGAATTGTATTTCCTTGTCATATAATAATAGTTCAAAATACGCTTTTTAAGCTTGTGGGCCACCCATATTTCAATATACATAGGTAACTAGAATAATTTGCTAAAGTCAAGAAAATATTTTAGGGGGTATTTTACTTGCTTGTTCAAATGTGTTTCGTCCAGGTATTGTAGTTTTAGCCACTTCTTGGCATTTATGTATAACCTGGATAAAACATTTCCCTACAGCGGTAAAAACCGGCAATAGGCAGTATTCGCCAACCTAGGATAAAATCCCCTCCGAAGCTTAAGTAGAGGTATGCACGTGTACGTAGTACTGGTGGCGTGGTGGCTTAAGAGAAGGAAAGAATGTAAGGGACTTTCATAAGCACTTTTGCAGATCTCCGTGTAGCATTGGCGAGGGCATAAAAAAGCAAGCAGTGAAATTTTCCCTTGCCTTTGTGGTAACTTTGCCAGGGAGATCCTAATGCATAGTTCCTCCATGGTAATCCATACTACAAACATGCGAGCTTTCCAGCCTACTGTTTTTTAAGCATCCCAGGGATGAGTTATGGGAGTTTTATCAGGTAGTCTATATGCGTGTGTATATTGTTGCAAGTCCCGTCCCCCAGTGGCAAGCCCATCTCGTCATGTTTTTATTTTTCCAGAAACTCAATAATATCGGACGAGGAGAGGGTATTTACCATTCAGAACTGAATAGAAAAGTATTTTTAAAAGAGTTGAGCGGCAGGAAGCTCAAAGCCTTCATTTTTAACCAAGAAATATTTTCCTCCTAATCCCGACCATCCGAATAGTGTCATCATCTATCAAATGATTGCATTCAACTTAAGTCACAAAACTACAGCTACAACCTTTCCTTCCAGTCTTCACCTACTTCTCAGCCAGGGACTAGAGTTTCATAGAGACTACCCAATTTGATCCACCTCTCCCCCCTCAAAAAAAAGTATGAAGAAAAAATGCAAATGAAAAGTGTAAGTGCTAAAATCATGACAGCTCGGAAATTTCTGTTCTACTGCACCATCCAAACTAACTAGCGAGGGAGCGGGATCTGCGTAGGTAGTTGGCAGATTGTTTATACTCAAAACATATATCACTTCCACACTTGAGCACTAATTCATGTAACACGAGGCATACGCATCACTTACCACTCAGTTTCTATGAAGTTTTTTCTAAAGTTATTCTCGGAAGTCAAGACAGGAAAGCTGGTGACAGGAGTCGAGTGTGAGAAAGGATCTCATTAAAATTGTTTCGCATTTTAGTTCCACCTTTATTATCTTGGTTTTTAATCATTGAGTGAGCAGCATACCTGAGGATTATTGCGAGACGAGGGAAAAAATGACTGCGCTCAAAACAGGGCACCGTAAAAATTGCTATTGGCAGTGTAGGTTGCCAGCTACCAATTTTGATTTTGAAGCAGTCAAGGGATTTTAGAAGGCTAGTTGTGAGAGCATCATTTATTTAGTAAATTTTTTTTATTATTACCTAATTAAAATAGTAATTATTAGTAATTATTTTTTGGAGCTTTTAAAGCAAACTGATTCCAACTAAAACTGTCCGTATGGGCTAAATCGGAGGTTAAATATGTATTTTACTAAAAGTTGTATAGCTTAAATCAGCTGGATTTTAATACGAACAGCGTGCAAATAGCAAACAAAAACCATATTTGAATTTGGTTTAGTGTGGAACATAACAGCTTGGTTTTTTCCAGGCACTCTACCACTTCCCTTCAGCCAGCTGCTAATTCCATTTATGTCAACAAGTACGCAGAAAAAGATCAGTTTCAGTGGGAATTCAAAGGTGGTGACGTAGCTTTGCAGCTAGAATTTCCGAAACTTTCGTGCGCACAAAGTGCAAAGAAAATACCTACGTATAGAAGAAAGAAGAAAAAAAAAGGCTGTGAATCAAATTTATTAATTTGAGTGACAACGCCAAGTGGATGTAAATGGGATATCACAGAGTTTTCCACACACAATATCTGTACGACTTCAGTAAAACAAACAGATCCCAGATTTCCTTTAAGTGCTTAATCATATAGTTTTCAAGTCTATTTCCCAAGGAGCATATCCAGTCGAAAAAGCATGCTTGCGGTGAGGGCATTATACTTTTTTGAGAGTTTTTTCTTTAATTTTAACAACAAAGTTGGGGGAGGGGGAGCCAGTTGTGGAGGAAAGTTTTTAGCTACGAGTCGTCAAAAGTATTAACCATGAAGGGCAGAAGAGCTTTTTTAATTAATGAAAAGAAAAAGGTGAATAAGTTTTTTGTGGCTTCCTATAGTGCTCTAAAATGGTTACACTTCCTCCGAGTCTATCCTCTCTCTCTGCCTCGCACGAGTCTCGGAGTCTAATGCTGGCTGACAAGCGAGAGCGTGTAATGGGGATGACACTGTGTATGTACAAGTCTCCTTTCTCTGTAACCTTGATAGTGTATTTAGTGTACAGGCCCGAGTGAGCAAATGAATAGCATCACAGCTCTCCAGCAGCCCCCCGGAAATTTTTACTACTTTCCTCGCCTTATCTACTAATATTTATTTTGATCATACGTCACGGTTGATTAGTTGTGAATAAAGTTCATTTTTCATGGTTTTGGAAAACGTCAACATTTATTCATGCCTGAATATTTTATCGTTACCCAGAGCTCGGCTCCTCTCCCTTCCACACGTTACCACACACACACACACGGGGAATGACAACCAGTTGAAGGCTCGTCGAGTTGAGTTTTTTTGATGTTCTGAGCTATAGCATCTTTCAAGCAAATATGCTCCAATAATAACTACCTATCTTTCCCATGTACCGACGGCTGTTCAGATTTTGTGTTTTTTTTTACAAATTATTTTTAATGCCTGGGCCTTTGATGGTGTACGCCCACGGCGCATTTCCTCTCATCATAAAATCCTTTGAATTGAATCAAGTCTTAATTGAATTGAGTCAAGTTTTACTGCGAGTTAACTTCCACGATAAAAGAGGGGTAATATATATATTTTCTAATAATAGTATCTACAGTATGTATACTACAGGAAGGGAAAAATTTATTCCTGGAATTGATATTATGGGGAAAGTTGGGGAAAGTAGTACAGGATGCTAGTACATGTTGAGTTGTACAGACAGTTGAATCACTTCAAGTACCTAGTACAATAATAAAATTATACATCCTGGCATTTGCAGTAGTAAACTTTGATCAGAAGAGCATAAGGGAGGATGACAGGGACGGGGAGGAATGTTCCTGTTGGGAAAGTTGAGATTGATAGATGGATGTACATCGACAGTCAGTCGTGACGAACATAGAGACAGACAGACAAGCAGACAGGCAGACAGACAGACCGAGAGAGAATATGTTTACAAAGATTGTATGCCAAAGAGCTTACTAAGATGGGTTGCATATTTTCATGGAAATTTCTTGGAACAGAGACAGACCCAGAGAGAGAGAGAGAGAAAGAGAGAGGCTATCAGTCTCTTAGAGACAGAGCTCAAGCTTCGCCTTTCTTCTTCTGTTTCTATTGGAGACACGGAATTATTTTGAGTCATGTGCCTTTATCTTCTCTCCCAAGACGTACTCCTCCAGCACAAAGTTAAGGGCCAGTTGTGTGCATCCTAGGGAACGTAATGGATATATTCCACGACCATTCTATTTAATATAGTCCGTCTATACTGAGGAAGGGAAGAAGAGTAGAAATTTACAGTCGAAGACGGAGAACGTTGTCTGCATCCCATTTCTTCATGAAAGATAATCGGATTGAGTATTGCTCTTTGCCATGGACTCTCCAGTTCATATTTACAATCCAAGGGGTCTATTTTCTTATTTTTGAATTTCCTACAGACTTTGCTACATTTGTAAGTGGCTGAGGAAAGAGAGAGAGTATCGTCTATCCACCTACTTTCCTAAGTACAAGGGGATAGAGAGAGAGAGAGAGATGAAAGTGCAAGTGGTGAGTATCAGTAGTGGGTACATATGGCTATCCTATGTACACGTATATCATTGAGAAGTTAGAGTAGTAGCTGTTTATAGTGGGACTGAGCAGCAGGGAGACTCTCAAATATGACGTGATACTATTTGGATTAGAGAACAGTTTTGAAAAGTGGCAAAAATTAAGATGTTTTTACATAACTACACAACAATTTTCAAAAAATAGAAACTAACGTTTTGAAAAAATACGAAACACATTATGCAAAAACATATTTAAACTTGTTCAACAGAAAAAATATAAATTACGTGTGAAACATGGTACTAGTCTTTCAAAAATTACAAATTATTTACGTTTAAACGTTTTAAGTGTGTAAAACATGGAATTTACACTCCTACAACGTCATACTTGAAAGGCCCCCAGCAGAAGTTCGACATATCGAGGTATATGTTCTATATAGTTATAGGTATAGACAAGCACTCTCTACTTGTAAATGCCTATATAGTAACTATAGAAAGGAAAACATGGTGAAAGTAAAAGTTTAAGACAGGGCATTTCTTGTATCTACAATGCTCGCAATGTACCTTTGCCACTGTGGTAGGTTTACTTTTCAAAGAATTTCCGTTCATACTTGTCCCAACCTCTTCTTCGAGTCTCTATATGAGTGAGAGCCTGGGTGAGTGTGTGTGTGTGTGTGCCCAGATATATATTCCGTCTCCTTTCTTCCTATTATCTGTATTCTTTTTATTTTCCTTGAGTATTTTACCAAATTCTCTCTCACTCTCCATGGAAAGATGCTTGAGTTGCTACGGAGACGTCTGCTCTGTGTACTTGGAGGGAACAAGCTTCCTTTGGTTTCCCTTTACGGTACTTGATGTACTCGTAACAGCAGCGGCAGCAGTAGCATAAGTAGTTGTTGTTGCACACCCTCCACACTCACTCTCGTCTGGGTGAAAAGGGAAAGAAATGTTTGTCATTCTCATTTTCTTATGGCTGTCTGTAGATAGGAATTTATTTGAGGACGAAGAGTAATTGGAGGGACTTTGAAATTTTATTTCCTATCTTACTTTCCCAGCTCCACCAGAGGGATATCCCCTGAAATTAAATAATAATAATCTGGATAGAATAGACTACTCAAAGGTCTCCTCTGTCCCACGTCCCTCCAGCCGCAGCCCAATGATAGGGACCCTGATAGGAAGGTATAGGTATAGGCATGCATTTAATTATAGTAATGTGCGGGATGATTTCTCTTTCGACGACTTTCTCCATTCCCATCTTCTGTTTCCTTGTGGGACTCCTTGGAGCAAAATATCTGCCTATTTAGTCATTTAAATTAAAGCAGTATCGATGCTTCAACCAATTCAATATTCAGGATTTCCTCGCATTACTACACACTAAGCTTTGATTTAACGGAACGTCAGTTGTAGTGTCGGGGTGCGTTCGGGGGAATTCCAGAATAGTTAGTCACTATGAATAATTCCTTAGCGGATGGTACATATCGTAAGTGAAGAAGCATTGTGACGAAAGCCTATAGCGTACCTTTAGTACCTACATATACATTTTAATTGAGTCTCAGTATAGTAGTCAGCTTTTTGTCTCCGTTTTTAGAAGATGTAAATACCTACACTTTTTAAAACTTATTTGCGCCCTTCAAAAAAAGTTACTCTGATTTACACTTTATCAAAAACTTTCAAACAGCAAAAGTGTTAAAAAGTTTTCTCTGCATTTTTTATTCCAATGCTTAATAGTTGCATTTTGACTTCTCAAAAATTGTAAAAGTGGCATTTACCTATACTTATTCTAAGCACAAGTCAAAAATTGATTGCTTATAAAGACTTGCTAAACACAGTGCTTATTTGTATCAGCGTGTGCTGGAATTGCCTCAGAACGCTTTTAAGCGGGGAATCTAGAGTTACCCCACATTGCTTCTTGACCCACGATATGAAAGTTGAGGAAGTATTTTCCTAAAGAAAAGTTGCGAGCTTTCACCAATGTATCGTTATTTATATATAGGTACCTATATAGGCATTCAATTATTTTTGTTATCTGTAGAATGTGTTGGAATAAAAATATTGCGTATGGTTTGGTTTGGGTAAAATAATTAAAATAAATGGTTGGATTCAAAAACTATTTGAGAAGTATGGGAAGTAAGATGTTAAAAAATTGACTGTGTAAAAGAATGTAATAATCTTGAGTACCGAAGACCTTCCTATCGATGTGGTTTATAAAAGGAATAAAAGTGCAACTTTGGCCGAGTGTTTCTGTTTGCCTACAGGTATGCAGGCAGACACATCCCAACAAAGTTAGTTTCTCTTTCTCTTGTTGTTAGGGTACATAAATACACTGGGAGTTGTCCAGAGAAAGCCATGATAACGATAACAAAGAAAGAGCTAACGGGCAGATGAAACTTGAACGCTCCAAGAAATCTAACTTGACTTTGCTTTCAAAATAATGAAAAGGATTCTTATTAATTAAGCTACAATGGTGAACATAAAGATTGTTAAAAGTATCAGCTTAAGCGGAGGAGACGGGGGAGGGAGAGGCCTGTAGCTTCTTTTTTCCTCATCCTTTCCCTCAATTCTATCGGAAAATAAAAGTATTATCTCCACGATGCGATGGTTATCCCGTCTTGAAAGGATTTTACTTGAAGGGGGAAAGTTGATCGTGCGGGGCGACGCACCCTCACAATAATCATATCTTTGAGTCCATCGCTTCATATAAAAGTATAGATATAAACACGGATAGCCGTATAAGGGTATTTCTGGTGTGTGCTTTTACCGAATTAATAACTGCTACACAGATAAGCAGAGCAGTTCGTTCTGTTAGCAACTGCTGGAGGATATTTTCTCCCACAAATTAAGCTAAAAATGCATGGTTACTTCCAAAAGCCAGCATCGCCCAAGTTTTCCGAGCAGTGAAAGTACACACACACACACACACACACAAAATACATTTGTGCCGTCTACTTAAGGGAGATAAAGGTAAATGGGCTGGCCATGTCGGAGACAATCACTTGTATCAGTTGAAATATTATGAGGAAGATAGCCACTTATTTTCTTTGGGAATATTGTTTCCCTATGACTCCATTTAAGTATGACTGCTGAGTGGAGGAAGCGTCAAGGGAAGAATATATGAGCGGGAGTCAAGATTTATTTACAGGGCAGCGGAGAGCAGAGCTATTTACGTACGCAAACTCCAGAATTCATTACATAGAGTATAGGAGCATATTTTCCCGTCCCGTGAAAACTTATTGATTCATTCGTCCTTCTACAGAGAGATATACCGCCTAGCTATGGGTATACACACCTAGCTGAAAAATCCTTTGACTATCGCATCGGTAACAATGCTACCTATGTATAACCTACACAAATCTACTACCTACCTATAATAACTTCATCGGCCAACACAGTTCCATTAGCACTTCTCAGTCATTTGTTGCAAATCGTAAATCCTCCCGAGCTGGCTAAGTAAATGCATGGAGTATTGATATTCGAATTAGGATGGAGGAAAGGAAGATGCTATCAGCATTTTAGATTGAGTGACGTCTCCCTATCTACATTTTAAGCTTTGCTCTCGCAACCGATCTGACTTCATTTTTCATGGTGTGCATGGGTAGATACATTTAGAGTTCCTCCGATGGTCGGGTATTGGTGGGCTAGTAGTAGTTATCTTATCTGTTCCTATGTATAAAGCGCCTGTCCTGTCTCTATGCCTATATAGATAGAGAGAGAAAAGATGTGAAGTGATGTTATTATGTCTTGAAGATTCGTACATTCATGTCCATGTGAGTTATTCACAATGTAAAGTTCTCCCTCCAGTCTCATCATGTACACTGCATTTGAGTGCTTGTTCTAGTTGGGCAGACGAGCCAACTTTCCCGTCTCCCTTCACGAAGTTTGATAAAGAAAGCCCAGAGCTGTATGAATTCCATGTAGAGCTACACATTTATACAGCGAGGCAGGCAGGCAGGCAGTCAAAGAGACAGACAGATAGGTAGACATGGAGTGATAGAACTCAGTGGATAACAAGATACTAGCATTGTAGCTGGGAGAGAGACATGAGAGATCTGGGGAAAGTCCGTTTCCATATCGGAGCCGAGGCAGTGCAGGGAGTAGTGGGCTATGCATGCATCTGGCTGGATAGATGGATGGATGGAAGGAGAAAGACTCTGCCGTGGAGAACAATATTTTGGAGTACACAGGGAAAAAGATACGAGAATTCACAGAGAGTTTTGGTTTCCTCAGCCGCAGAAACCAAAGATCATTTACTAATCCAAGAGTAGTTCCCAATTACACATGAAAATGAGGGAAGTGGGGGCCTGCCGTAGATGTATAGCTAGATCTGTATAGCCCGGGAGTCCACACGCTTTGGTTCGCTGGAAGGCAAGTGGCTGAATACAAATTGGTATGAACTTAAACTTTGTCTGTAATGCCGACAGGCTAGATTCATTAGCTATCGTTATGCCATTGAGCCTGTCCTCAGCATATTCTACTTGGCATTATTTCCAGACACAATCATAATTGATGTGTAACCAAATATTGTGATTTTCCTCCCGTATTTCCCCCCATCTCCTCCGAATCAAGGAGCATTGTTGACGGATCAGATGCAGGCAAATATACACGTACATATATGTATAGCCATGTGTACTTGGAGGGAAGTCCTAAATTGAGATTATACAAATGGACATGAGTGGAGTACGTTAAAGTCAGTTCATTGCAAAGAGGCTGCATCACTGTCACTGGGATTGCCAAGTAGCTGCCACTTTACAGTTTCACTCTAGAGTCTCAAACCATAGCAGAACGATGTATAGGTGCCTAGACCGTGAGGACAGAGTCTCTATAAGCACGAAAGCAAAGAGCACAGGAACAGCTCCTACAACAATTGCTAAAAACGCTTCGGATATTGCATTCTGATGAATTGTTTTTCTGCCTCCGAGTAATTCCATTCGATTTTTCTGGCTCTAATTCGTACTGCCGACTTTTAAGACTTAAATGAAGAAAAAAAAATCTTTAAGGATTAGAGTACAGTACAATTTGAAACAAGCTCTCAAGGGATTGTGGCACTATAGCAGTAGGGCATATAGACTGGAACAATATAGACAGGTAGGTATATATAGGAATGCAATGTGTTGATTATTTTCTCTAAAATCGAGGTTTTTCGTGTGTGCCAGAGCGGATTTAAGAATAAGTTGGCAGGGAAAATAAACAATGAAGGACGAGGGAGAGATAAGTATAAAACATGTTGGGAAAAAGAAATGGAAAAAATACGTTAGGTAGCGAACTTGCCTACCTTTCACAGGAGAAGCAGTTGAGTTGCCTTCCATGAAGAACCAAGGACGATGTGGAGTGAGATGTAGTCATTTAGAAAATCTTACGACAGCGAAGAATATTTTTTCCATAGTTCTCCAGGTGTGTACATAATAATACGTTATGTGATGTAATCCTGAGCTCTGAAGAGAGATTTCCTTCCTTTCACTGTCTGACTTGTTCAATAAAACGTTGGTAGGTAAGATTGTATAGCCCGCCTATATAGCATTGCTCAATTACAGGACGTACGGGGCAAGGTAATATCAGTAGTATTATTTCGTCAGTGCAGAAGCATTCTGGGGTAATGGAAGACCCCTTTTAAAAAACTAATACATTCCCAAATCCAGCCACCCTTTTAATGTCTTTTTAAAGTAATTTCAAAACAATTAAGTTATTACAATTAATTAAAAAGCGTAAATATCACACTTACACAATGTTTGAAGTATGCAAACACTAGTTTTACTTTTGAAAAAGTGTAAGTACTAACTTTGGGATTTTTGTAAGGGTGTACCTAAACAGGTGTTTAACTATTTTTGAAAAAGTGTGAAAGCGGTATTCACATTTTTTAAAAACTGAGTTAGAAAGCTTATTGTTGGGACTTGGAACTTTCGTCAGAATGCATCTTCACCGAAGATGTGTAGTTGTGAGGCTGGATTGCATCCGTACGAGAGAGTGTCTAACACGCTATTTTCTCAACGAGCCTTTTAATCGATGAAGTTTAGTCATAGTTTTTGGTTGTTCTAATCTTGAGTTTGAGTAAATGTAGCTTTCGTCGCTGGAGTTTGTCTAGGGACGAGTCCTCACGAATATGATATCTGTAAACTTACGGGAGGGATCGTCCTCGACTAATGTTTACCTATCGTAATAGCACCATAATAAAGGATCATAATTTTGTTGAGATGAAAAGATGATGATCGTAGCTTAGTAGTCCGCACTTGACGCATGGTCCACCAACTTTGAATCAATTCTCAAAGCTGATTCACTCGGATGAGGTTTTATCCCGTCTGCATATTATAGTCCACACATAGCATAAGCTCGTAAGTGAGTGAGGGGCTCCGGTGAAGTAGGACCGAGTTAGCACATACCTACGCGTAATAATGCAGAATTTTGTTTGACTATTTGAAAAGTGGAGTTGTGTGTCCTCCGTAGAACTCTAGACGTGCCTCTCTGTACAATCATCGTCTCCTTTGTGCTTGCTCTTTATTTAAGGGCGGAAACGCTCCTACACTCTCTGGAAATGTTTACATGTGTTTCGCCTTGTTTGCAAACTTACTATATCAGTGCTCAGCCCCTAAAGCGTCCCTCACCATCAGATAATTGACGACTGCACTGCACTGCTCCAAAAAAATATGTGGCTACTAATTTCAGCTGGCAATATAAATTATTATCGTGGATGAACAAACATTGGGGGGTTAAAAGTCCAGTCCTCGCTTAAAAGCATTCTGAATACGTCCAGCCTCCCTTTATAATGTAATTTTGACGAAAGTCTCCACAATCATTATCTTTTCAGCTGCTCTTACAAAAAGAAAGTTTTCATTAACGTATAAAACTTGTTTTTCCACTTTTCAAAAAAATCAAAGGAAAATATGTATTGATCGTCTTTAAAAAATATAAAAACTTTTATTTACACTTCAAAAAGAGCAAAACTGAAATTTTTTACATCTGAAAAAAGTGGTTGTTTGGAGCTTTTCATGGAAATGAGATTATTGGAAGATTGGACTAACTTGACAATGCTTTTAGGTGGAAACTGGGCCAATCCCATAATGCTTCTTCACTGGCGCTATGTCTCTGTAAAGAGATGCCCGTTGTTGCTAGGTAACCCCTTTAAGAGCATCTCCTTTCAGTTTATCCCAGTTTTACTCACCGTCGGTTGAACTGCGTATACCTATATGAAGTTTTATATTTCAATGGCATCTCATATTTTCCAGGAAACGCTCATTTTTACATTAGACACAAGTGCCTACCTACTGCTGCGGGAAGTGGCAGTTTGCGTGGGTATCAATATGATTATGTCAGAAGGTAAAGACTTGAGAGTGTCTGTCTCTGAAGTACAAAGTAGACGACTCTGGAGCCTTCCCTCTATGACGCTACATATTATCCCGCAATCTTATCCTCGTCCGTGGAAATTTTAATTTTGTAATTATAGTCCATCTAGAAACGGGGAGTTAAACCGACGATCGATTAAATTTAGTAACTATTTCTCAGGACTAAATAGCAACCTCAAAATTACGGATGTATTTCACTTGGGAAGTACCTACATTCTTCCCTTAATTAAATTTCACCCTACTGATATCCCAGAGACACAGAAGAGAGAGAGAAGAAAGTTAAAATCCGGGCTTACAACTGCTACGTACTAGCTGGTCGGCTGGCTATGTGGGAGGTAGAGATTTCTTTGGGTGACTGTGGTTGAGATGGGGAAAAAAGGTATATAAGAAGTGATTTCCGTCTAGACTATACGTACACATGGATGGAATCCGAAATAGCTAATCAGTTTAAAGTGATTAAATAGTAAATAGGAAAAACCGCTTTACAACTTTATCTTACTAATCAATAGGATAAGAAGGAGTACGTAAATGGATTTTCAAACACTTGACTAACAATTTTAATTGGTTTGTCGGAAAGTTGGTTGGAATATTAAGAAATTAATGGTTTTAATTAATTCTCACATTTATCAAACTTTGACAGTTTTATGGAAAATCATCAAAAGAAAATGTTTCTTTATGCCATCCTTAAGGTAGTCCTGTTTGTGTAGCTGGAACTGTAGACAAATAGAGAGAGAGAGAGCGAGAAAGAGAGAGAGAGAGAGAGAGACCTATGAAGAAATTACCTTGGTTTGTTTGCCGTAGGATTCGTCCGTATCTAGTCACCTAGGCTGGGCTCTGTAAATATAATTATGTCTTGGGCTCTGCATATTTGTCTGGGATGGATGTGTTTGTTGGGTCCGCCAGATTAGCTTCTTGCATGTATAAGTAGGGACCTAAGTATAGTAATAGTAAGTAAGTCTTGTCGTGTGTCTGTGCAATGGAGGATGGGAGGAGGACGATTCAATTGAGACAAATAAATGATTTGTTCCTTTTTACAAGCGGAGGGAAGGGAGGTCTGCGGAGCGGGGAAGTAGCAAGATGAAACTTACTGTGGAGAATCCCTAGGTGGAGAGAAAGGGAAACTTTTCCGTGGCTAATAAGATGACTGGAGGGTTTTATTGGCGTTAAGTGAGCAAATTTATGGTACGTCTCAAGTCCCAGGGCGAACATATTATTTCCGCGTAGAGCTGTTTGTTGTGCCTTCATACACATACGTAGACAAGGCAGCCTGTGTCTCTAAAATCTACACTCTCTCTGTCTCACCATCACCACAGAAGCCCCACTCCGTCTGCCTACTGTGAAAGCAGCCCGGCTGTCTCCTGTCTGTAACCAACTCCAACCAATTAAACGGCACTGATCGAAATAAATAACTCTAACTAAAGCGACTCCGTGAGGAGTAGTTGGATCCCCTCCTCGGAGCACACGAGCACACGAGCACACAAACACACACACACACACACACACATCATCTCGCTCCCATCTCTGCATCTATGTACATAGTCCACCACATCCCAAGCACCGGGTTTTATGACAAGTGTCATGGACACTAAAGTCAGGGATGAGGAATGGAGCGGAGCTTCACTTCCCGTTTGATCTCTCTCGTCAGCATCACTCCATCCGTCCAGCCGTAGTTCTTTATTCTGGCTTTAACTTGAGTCCCCATATTTCATTTATTTCATTACCACCCCATATTGTAGCTTAAATTAAATTTACAGTAGTTACTGCCTACAATTATAATTGCTACTTGCCCTACAACCGACTCAGAATACCCGGAATTAATGAGCTAGTTACCTAGCGTAAGTGGGTAGGTGGCTTTCCCCCTTTTCTCCGACTCAATTCGACCACACGGGTTGAATTTGTGGAGAAAGTAGGGAAAGCTGTCTTGGAGGAAGGCTTTTTGTCATTTTGATGAGTTTCCTTGTTAAAAGAGCGAAGGAGCATGTCTTTAGCCACTTAGGTTAGAAAACCTTTTCCGTAGCCACTTTATTGTTTTAGTCAAAATTAAACATTCCGCTACTACTACAGTGGAACCTTGATGTATGATGGCTCTGTGGGGGGAAAGAAAGTCGGTTTCGGTGATACTAATATTGTATATAGGGATAGCTAAGTAAAGAAATGTGACAGTTGTGTGTAGGTAGTAGCTATGTAGGTCCATGTGATTCCCTGTAGTCAGGCTCCACTGTACATCCATTCAAAGTGAGGAATTCGTTTTAATAAGTATCTTAGTTTGCTATGTATTTTCCTTGTTTCCCTCATCTCATTAGACAGCTATTGGACAGCCCGGAACATAAGAAGCTTCCTTGTCAGATGGAAACCTTACATTACTTTCAAGTTGCCAAGTTAAAAAGAGAAGGAGTGAATTTACTTAGTTCTCCTTATGGGCTCTGCTTCTGCTTCCCTCCCTCCCTCCTCAGTTCTTTGTAATCTCTCGCTCTCGGGTTGTAGGTACTTTACATATATCATATCTTCAGTGGGGCTCACCTGAGTCTCTATAGTAGGAGGGTTATTGCATGTGAAACTGAGAACTGCGGCTTCTACGTATATTCACCTTGTTTTCAAGCTGAGTGATCATCGGTGAGCTTTTTATTAACTTCTTCAACGATGCGATACTCTACACGAACAAGTAATCTGTAGCACCTGGAAGCTTTTTAAAATTTTCTCCTTCTTTCCCTCACTTTCTTTGGCTTCCCAAGCCTCCCTCACAAACAGATACAAACAAAAGAAGGAGCGATTTAATACAATTGACTTTTAATCATTGCTGATTTACCCGGGATGCTTCCTATTGTGGCTTCACAATATAATTTGCCCTGGTAAATTGATACGGTTGTGACTGTATGGTGGGTCCACTATGAATTGAGCCACTTTGGGACGTGTGTCATTGTGTGCGGTACAATGACTGTATTATACTTTGTGACTAAGTTGGCTTTCTCGCGGTTGACTGCTTAAATTGTAAGTGTTTGTCGCTCAGAAGTTTATGGAAATGAGAGAGAGAGAGAGTCCCCGTATCGTTGCGGAAGGTGGACGTCAGATAAATTAAGGATTAGCGCCTATCTCTGCGGAGACTGGGAGCCTCAGACTGGGATGGTATGTTAATGGGCGCCTTGTTGTTCTTGATACAATGTAGAGTAGGAGGTATGGAGCTGGGGAGATTGGAAATAATTCAGGCGTAAAATTAGTATTCCGCTGACCGGAATTGTCCCAGTTCCATTAGTTTAATGATGAGTGTGTAGGTATACATAGATTGAAATTTGGGTGTATTGAGAAATCTAAATATTTGTAATAAGATTAAAGTCCAGTATGAAGGAGTAGTTCCCGGGACAGAGGGCAAGTCTGGGAAGAATTTGTTTGGGTGGATTTGTGGCTGCGGCGGAGGTGGAAGTGGAAGAGTGAGGGAAATGTGGAAAGTTGACTGGAGTCTTGAGAAATGTGAAATAAAGTCAACAATTCGGCAGTGGGGTTTTGTGTGTGCGGGTAGAGGAAACCAATTAGCTTTATTTCCTTGTAAGAGAGTGTAAGTATAATTACGAGTCCCAAAGTCAGATGAGTTTAGTTCCTTGGGAAAGTTGGGCAAGACAGAGATAATGGTTGGAAGTCGGGTTTGTGTGTGTGTGTGTGTGTGTGTCTGTACATCTTTGAGAACAGAAAACTGTCAACACCAGCTCCGTCGAACTACAAAGATTTACTACCTTTCAGCATTATTAGCTTACATCATCCGCAGAGACAGAGGGACTGGTAGTAGGGAGCTGTAGTATGTAGTCAGTCGACTGTCTGCCCCTCACCTTATGTCAAGTCATTACCAAGAGGAACTATAGAGCAGCTCCCTCGTCAAATTTTGTTTGCAAATCCCTCTACCGATTAACTAATTTCATCTCTTAGAACTTTTCGCTCATGGCCACTGTTTTCCTCGTCTTCATCAGCCTATAATATCCATATATCCCCCTTAATCCCATTTCACCTTTTGATTACTTGACTCTGGCCATGGCACATACATAATCATGCCTCTCCCTCCTGACCGTCAAACCTTTGCAGCGAGGCGATGGGCTTGAAGCTCCGGAAATTCACTGGTTAGGGAGGTTATTTGTAGTAACTATCTGTCCTGGGCAAACACACGGATTACACATGTACATATAGTTGGACGTGTCCCTCATGCGAGCACGTGGCCAGGTAGGGGTCCACACTGAATGGAGGGAAAGTTAACGTGGACGCTAATATCTTAATTGCTCATTTAATTTATTCATCAAAAACTCGGGCTTCTGTCAACTTCACCAAGTGCTCGTCTAATGCGGGTGAAAGGACGGATGAGCAGTGCAGTGTGTTGTACGAAATGAGCAGCTTCTCCACTGTGTACTTTCCTCGACGCAATACTTATCTCCCATCAGGCTCATTTTAATTATAGATAAGTTCTTCGAGACTCGTACCTACACGAGCGGAGCACGATGCTAATAAACACTGCACACTGTAGCCAACTCTTTCTTGCAACTCTGGTGTACTTGCAGAATTCCCTGCAATTCCTGAATGCTTCTGTGTATGGAACGAACCCACGGGGGCGGATAATAAGTGCTTTGAACTTGGGCTATGAATACATTCTGTTGCGTAACATTTGCCTGTATAAGGTGTGTGGAAATGTAAGTTGGGTCCATAGGTGTATTGTTGGCCGGGATAGAACTATATAAATAGTATTTTTTCCCGATACTAATTAATACTTTTCGTGAAGGAAAGTAATGGCAAATTATTATTTTGTTACAATTACAAAACCTATTGCACTGTTTACCATTTTGTACAAGAAAGTTTTGTAAACTTGCAAAAGTTAATTTTGTAATTCAGATTATATTTATTTGCATTCGGTATCTAATAATAGCCTGATCAATGATTAATTCCTTTGACAAGAATGGGAAATAATCCTCGGTCTAAAATAGGTTGCATGACACGTCATTGTTGCAAAGAGTTCTGCGCCTTTTGCCACCTCCTTTGACCCTGTACTATACACATTGTGGGCTTTAGTTTCCCAGATATATCCAGCATCGATGGAGAACGAGACCGTAGGACACCTTTGAATTTTATTACTGTGATGAATGGGCAATGATGATACGGTTGACGGTCCTTGATTTAGACTTCCCGTTTAAAACTTTCCGCCAGCGTCTATAACGAGCTGGAAAAAAAAGTAAAAAGAAAATAGCATCATTCTACTATCAGGATATCCAGAGACGTGCAGAGTTTAAGTTTCCGAAAAAAAACATTATAATACAAGTTTTCTGGGAATTGTAGTTGGTGTCTTTCGTGTTCCAGATCTTCTTCCAGCAAATACACGACTGTATAGGTTTTCCATCCTCCTTTTTCTGTTTATTTTGTTTAGTTAACAGAGTGGTGTTTGATTTCTCCGCGTCCATACAGTCCCTGTGTTTGTCTGCCAGCTCTCAGCTCTAGGTTTCACGTACGATTACTCCATCTTGCATTACATAATTTTCACGCACCATTGCTTTTTTAAAGAATGGGATTACGGAGCAGAAGTATGGGCAGTACTAGTAATGGCGGCCTTCTCCGGTTACATTAAAGATGCAAAAGTTAATTGGTTTTTTTAGCAAAGGTGAAAGTGAAGGTTGCACCTGGATGGAAAGTCATATGTGTGCCGTCATAAAACCTTTCCATCTGTAAAAAACTCTTATCCTCTGTAAACCGATTTAAAATTGATTACATCTTTCTTCATTTGCGAGAGAAATACTGCGAAAAACGCGAATTTAGTTGGCGAATTTTATTTTATCTTATTTGTTGAAAACTAGCAGAGCTTACAAAGCGCTGATCGTAATTACGGGGTCGTAACCTAGAAGGCGGTGGAGGGCATTACCAGTAAGTATCGGGTCTTGAAAAACAATTTTTTATTTTGCCACTATATTAGAGACCCAGACTCCTGTTAGACGCATTAGGGTGCATAGACCGGAGTTGGAAGCCTCCTTTAAACGGATGGGAGCTTTCTCTTGTTTAGTTGTTTTTCCGCTGCTTCTGCGTTGTTTGTATTTTTTTTTGCTTTAGTGTCTATATACAGTGGTTGATACATGACCAGCAGAGCAGAGTGTCAAACCGCATCTGTCTCCTGCTCAACGACTGAGATGGAAAGTAAATTGAAAAAAGAGAAAAAATTTAATAACAATTTGAGATTGATTCTGTTTATGAAGCTCGTAGGGGGAATAAAGGAGGGGAGCGTGTAGCATTTAGAGTTCACATAAACATTTGTCAATGAAGCATTCCGGTATTAGAATTGGGAAGAGAGAGCATGAAGTTGGCAGGTACGCTGCCAATCAATTTATTTTTTAGTATTTTTCTACAGAGATAAGGTATTTATATATGGCTTATAGCCCCTCGTTCCCTCTCGCAAAGAGGCTGCTGTAGTGCATGTAAGAAAAATAAAATTGAATCTCGAAGGAGTAACGGAGAATCGTTGGTGGAGCAGCAGGGGCTTTGTGTATATGGCGGAAGCATCTCAGGTGCTCCAGAATGTTAGGTGCACGTCATTCGGATTTTTTGTTCTCTCTCTCTCTCTCTTTCGGTTCTACACGGTCACATTCCCATGGAAAGAGCTGGTCTGGCGGAGTCAGGAAGGTAGCGCAACACTTGTAAACTTTTCTGGTCTTATTGTTGTTACATGGGAGAGGGAGGGTTTTATATTATGATTGCCATGTGTGAGAGTCTGGGAAACAATAAGGACGAAAGGATAAACATAGGTTGGGAATAATGCACGTTTATGTGGCAAAGCTTTGGTCCATGACATTTTCTGTAGAGACCCGAAAGAGCATTGTGTGTGTGTGTGTGTGTGTGGAGGTAGGAATGGCTCCTTAGGTTTATTCCTTTCCCTTGGGACTGCCAGCCATTCCCGTCTTACCAGAATCCGCTGAGGAGACTACAAGCCAATTTAAAGCCCCAAAAGGAACCTGCACCATAAAACACTAAAAAGATTGAAATATTGATCAGTCATCCTTCAACTGAACACGTAGAAGATAGCCTTTCTCCGTCAAATTTTCCGATACTTATCTACATACATCATTTTTTTGTCTGTGTGTTCTAAAAGTCTTCGTGTATGAATATCTGCATACTAATCTCTGTCTGTGTGTGTAGGTCGCTCATGTCGAAGCCCAGCTCAGGAGCGGCATATGCTTCACTACGCCTTCCTTCTCTAGAAACGTTGAATCTCTAAAAAAAAAAAGAGTTACTGCCTCTGGTAGTATTTCCCTAAGGTTCTCTCTCCTACTCCTTCCTTCGCAGGAACATTTCCATATCCGGTATTCCCTCCTATATGTCTCCCAGCCCCGTGGCTATACGTAGGTCCAGCATAATTGTGCATATGTAGATTTATCGTGGATGAAGAAGCATTGTGAATTAAGTCCCGCCCACGCTTAATTGAAGTGTGTCAAGCAAGTCTTAGCAATCAACCTTTTACTTCCGCTTGTTAACACCGCTTTCAAACTTTTTCAAAAATAGTAAGACTCGCATTTATGCTTTTCAAAAATAGGCGGAAATGGTTATCTATTTTGTCCAAATTATTAACCTATTCGGAACTGGGTAACTCCTCAGTGGAAAGAATGCTTTACAAAAGTGTTTAATTCTATAAATTAACTTTTCAAAACGGTCAAAACTTGTTAATAGTACTTTTTCAAAATAGAAAAAACTAGTAAATACCACTTTTTCAAAATAGCCAAAACTAGTAAATAACACTTTTTCAAAATAGCCAAAACTAGTAAATAACACTTTTTCAAAATAGCCAAAACTAGTAAATAAAACTTTTTCAAAACGGTCAGAACCAGTTAATAATACTTTCAGAAGGTCAAAAAACTGGAAATTATCGTTTTAAAAAACATTCAAAGCTAAGTGTATTACCGTTTCGAAAAGGTTACAAGTAGAATTTACACTTTAAAAAAAAGTAAAACTGGTATTTATGTAGACCTTTCAAAAATAGCAAAACTGGTATTTACACTTTCCAGAAATGTGTAAAAGTACAGGTGTATTTACACCGTTTGTAAAAACGCAGACGAAAAATTTGGAACTTGTGTCAAAATGACACGAAGAGCTGGCTGGACTAGAGTTAGCGCTTTCAAGCGGGGACTGGACATTTCTCACAATGCTTCTCCACCGACGATTCATGGGTTATGAGTTTCTATCTCCGCCAAGTTGAATTCAATGCCAACACGGGAGACGCAGGATATTTCATAACTGCATCACTCCTCTTTTCAACTATCACCCAACCTGAGCCTCAAACAACCAATGAATACCTAAATATCTTTTGTGAAACTTGTAGTCGGCTATATATGCAAAAACTCGGGCTTTTCTTCTTCCTTCCATCATCTGCTGTGGACACTACACACGATCTCCTCTTTTTATTTTTTTATTAAAATTGTAAAGTCTGCCAACTGCAATTGATATATTGGTACATATATGTATGTATGTATATAGCGTATAGCCAAACTATCCGTCTTCCACCGTCCACCCTACAACTATGCCGCTACTGCATTATTGACAATTAAATTTTGAGCCTTTCCCGTCTTTGCAAACAAGCTTTTACTTTTTTACCCGTCTTTCTTTTCCAGTTACGCTCGTTTTTTTGCTCAGGAACCACGAAAAAATTAAATAGTCTAAATTAAAATTTATTGTTTTTTTTTCTCTCTCTCTCTCTCTCTCCAGCAACCCATGTCAGAGTTGCGAGGTTGAGACTGCGGAAAGGATAGTTTTCTTTTGGTGTGGGCTGTGAAATAATATTTGTAGGTACTGGCCGATGGGATAGGATAGGATAGGATAGAATAACTCGGAAAAAATAGTTTTTGTTACTTTAGTAGATTGTCAATGTATAGCCGTGTGTCTTATTTAAGGGGAAATGTTCCTGAATTTTTTTTTGTCGTCTTTACTGTGAAAAAAGCTAAATGCACTCTAGCACTGCCTTTGAACTTTGTCCACATAATGTGATATACACTGCAGGGTAGGGGACATAACGGACGGACGCTGTGTAGCTCCGTAGGTATGCTGGAACTTCTTAGGTAGGGACTAATATATATCTATACAGTAAACTCTCGTTGTAGTGGCTATCCCAATAAGGGAAACTCGATGTACCGGTGATTTTAAAAATCCCCAGCTATATGTCTACACATGGTAGATACTACGCTTATAGTGGAAACTCTTTTTAATGGCCAAAATCCTTACGTCCCTTGAGTGGCCACTATATCGAGAGTTTACTGTATATATATCTATATCTGGAGAAGAACGTGTCTGAAATAAAATTGAATTTCTAGTGAAAAGCCTGTCGTTGTCGGTGGGTTGCTGGTGCTCGATAAAAATATTGAGCCGTAGACATCGTCTCCATGGGTTTTCTCCAGTTGGACAGAAAAAATAATTTACCTCTTGTCGGAATATACACACACTGACTCCGCTCATGTCTACATAGCATAGGTGAGTCTCCTTCTGTAGAGAGAAGGTGAGAGTTGTTCAATATTTTTTTTTATCTTCAGCTCTCTATGAAATTCACAATAATAATAGACGGGGAGGCCCAAGGAAAAAAAAAAGAAGGCGACAATGATCCGTCGTCTGTTGCACTCACAATATTCAACGATTGAGGATTTCTCTCCTTTTACAACATCATAGTTTGAAGTTGAAAGCAATATAACGGTGTCGTACAATGGGCAGCTGTCACACAAGTTTGAGTAAAAATGACAGTTTTCGTTCCCAGTCCCAGCGTGACTCTTTGTATCATGTGGATAAAATGGTCTGTAGCTCTGAATCTTGAAGGAGCAGACATTGAGACCCATAATGAAGTATTATCTCACTGCACACAACAGTTCAGTGTGGATCCTCCAAGTAGCTACATACACACATGTACGAGCCGCCGCCGCCGCCCTCCGCCTCCAAGATTTGTCATTATTCCTTCCCGTGTCCTCACAGTCTTCAACCCTTCCAGGGTCGATCTAAACACATAAAATATTTTGCGGGTGATGAGTCTATTTTACTATAGCGTCACCGGCTTTGCACGCAAAGGACGGGAATACAGTTGGTTATTGGATTGTGACCGTGTGTGTGTGTAGCTTAACGCAATCTGGGAGTAATGAGTGCCGAAAACATTTATTACCGTCCAAGTAAAAGACTCGAAACCACTAAATCCTTTATAAGTTTGTCTACATATTGTCACGAAATTCTGCCTGATTTCATTTCACTTTAAATCCGCATACACACACACACACATATAAATACCTCGTGGGCATAAACACGATCACAGTTCACATTTCTTTCAACCAACCACCACCAGCCTCAAGCTTCCTATAGGGACCCTCCTATCCTACATGGGTCCCATATATTATGTAGGCTTCGGCGTTCGGTGCGCTGGTACTAGAAGGATTTGATCTGCGGCTCAATTATGAAAGTACACCAGAGATCCAAGGGCTGGGAGAGATGGGTATTGGATGCTTATGGATTTATGCTATGAATAAACATGTTGAAGATACAAGTGTGAAAGTTTCTCTTGCGGGAAAATGACACGAGAATTGTGTGATGGGCTCTGCAGTGGGGCTCTGTGTATAGGTATATACATATGTATATTGAGTGCGCATTAGTTATCCCTTTGCCAGGTCTCATATTTTCAGGGTAAACTGGGTAAATGAATGCGTGTGTGTGTGTGTGTGGCGGGTGGGTACGTGTAACCCTAGTCACTGTGGAAGTGCGTTCAGAGTTCCCGATGCTCCTTCAAAATGTAATTTGAATGTTTACAGACCTCTCGGCAACCCTAAGCCGTAGAGAGCGACCCACGCTATATATGACTGATGACGAGTCTTTTTGTAATGAGCGAAGGAAGAGAGAGAGAGAGAGAAAGAGAGATACAAGCTGTCTAAAATTATATATAGGATTTTGCATATTTGTCATAGAGGGGCTTAATTGATGGTGATGCTACCTTGAAAGCAAACCCTTGTATTCCTCAGAGCAATGCTGGAGCATAACAAGGACCATCTTATTATAATTCACGTGGATAAGCTTCCATCCGCATATCTTCAGAGCATCATCATCATCATCCAGCCCACTGCATTGAACTGTAGACTATGTATAGGCATTCGGAGGATTTTGGAAAATGAATATAACTGAACTGGCAGAATCCTTACGGTATTTCCTAAATCTGTATACTATTTTTTATTTTACGATTTTTTGTAGTCTAATATTAGGCTGAAAGGGATCTCCTTAAAACAACAGATCTATCATCTATCGGTCTAGGGCCACTCTGCCACCAGTGGCAGTACTCCACTCCTCGAAAGTGAAAATAGCAGTAACGCTCAAGTGTCTTGAGGATTTACGAGGGAGCACATAAAGTTTGACGCGAGTCTTGAGACTAAAACTCGAGCTCAAGCTGAGACGGAGCCACCTCCAAGTGAATGATTGATAATTAGAAACTTTGTCAGCCAGCAGGTTATCAGTTGCATATAATTAGATTAAATGGAACATGGAGCACTGTGCGAGACTTCATTGTATTGTGTCTTGGACATTAAGCCGGGAGAAGTTTGCCGAAAGGGCACTTAGCTAATACACTTTACGAACCTACCGACCGACATTACATCCAATAGGATTACGGAGCGAGTCTCATACACAGCCGTAGAGAGACAGAGACTGAAGGAGAGACAGCAACTCTGAGTTCCAAGACTCTCCTGGCTGATTGACACTTGTAGACTTGAGTCGATGGACGCAGCGTCATTAGCCGACACCTTCCAGACAGCAATTGGCCAAGTCCTGAGAAAGTCAACTCCGAAATGTTCAATGTAAAATTCATTACAGTGCAATGCAATACAAAGTACCTACCTACCTACCTATCTGCAAATAGAAGTGTTTAAATCCACTTATAATTAATATTCGCTTACAATTAAATTAAATTATAGCCCAAAACTATGAAATTCCCCAAGTTTAACTTTGTTGTAATTAATGTGCTATCTGAAGCCATGATGGAGCACTCCAAAAGACGGAATGTTTGTATTTAACTCCGTAATGCTCCTACACATACTTGTTCAGGGTATCAAGGGAAAGCCTCGGAAATACCAGCGTTGATGTCTTAAGTCGACTTCCTCGTAGTCCGGGAGATTTATATACTGCAGAGGATTTTTAATTCCGAAATGTACACATAGTATCAGGGAAGAATAAAGTATAGAGATTGAATGGGCTCTGGTCAAACATTTACTTGATGGGGTAGTTATTTACCATGTAACAGCCTCTAAGGACGGATTTATTGGTTGTGTTGCTGCACTTGGACGACGATGCAATAAAATTGAGCAAGTATGTAGTATGTTTTTTGTGTGTGCGGGATGTTCCCCGTCCACGGCCACCACCACCGCCAATGCCACAAGGGAAAGCCGTAAGTCTGTGACTGTTTGCACTACTCCTACTACCTACCACTACAAGGGGGGAAATGCCTAGAAATTATGCTGAGGTCGGTCATGTCACGGTTGAAATTCATTGGAGACGATATTCCTCTAGCTAGACTATTTTTTTTTGCCTGAACTTGGTTGATAAATTCCTGGAAGAATTATTACCTCGTTTATTGGTATTACTTGCAAAGTTAAAAACTGCAGATTTCTTCGGGTGCATATGAGGAATGATAAAGAGGAAGAGGACGGAGAGTCCTTTCCCACATTGCACTCTGTAGAATGTAGTAGGTACTTACATACGTTTGTAGTTTGCGTAGGAATCTGGTCTGTACGTACGGACACTATGCTCTATGGAGGGTACGGATGGTCTTGGGTTTTTTTTACCTTATTCTGCAGTAAATGCTGTTGCTGCCTAGAATATTAGTGAACAAATCAAGACTACTGCGAGGAAAGAGAGAGAGAGAGAGAGCGAGAGAGAGCATAAAGAACATTGTCGCAGTTGGGGAAGTGGAGTTTGCGCTGGAGATGGTTTCTCGCTGGATCCTGAGTTGCCAGGAGGGAGAGTGAGAGAGCTATGTAATGCAGTGCTCGTTGGAGGAAGCCGGCATTCGAGTCAAAACAGTTGAGTGTGAAATACTTGTAGAGAAGATTTCTAAGAGAGCTGAACAAGTACGCCCTCCACACCTTCCAAGTAGTATTCAGCCGTAATATACATTTACACGTGGTTCAAACACAAGTCCTGGGTTTTTTTTACCTTCTTTAGGACCATCCACTCATTCGCATTGTCTTTTACATATCCCACGAGCTGAACTGACGACAACTGAAGAGGAAAAAAAACGTCTGTGGAAAAAAAAATCCAAGTTGTTTGTTACGGATTCCCTTCTGCTCTTATTCTTCCGTCTGTTTTTCCAAGTGAAAGGAGGAAGCAAACAGAATCACTAAGACAAAAGTAGTGAGTTAATCCATTATCGGCTTTGTCACTGGAAATAAAAGACGAGAAAAATTTCCTAGATCGACGAACAGAGTGAGTGCTCTTCGGAATCCACTCTCTCTCTCTCTCTCGCACTTTCTGCCTGCCTAGTGCTTCTGAGACTTGTCTATATAGGACTCACTCAAAGACAGACATCTTCTCCTTCACACTGCATATTGAGTGTGCTCCCAAGACGTGAAAAAGTGAACCAAAAATTTAAGTAGCCAATTGAGTCCTGAAAACATGTTTTCGTACTTTGTAGTTAATATCTTTGTCGAGTTTATCCCTTCTTCTATTAACTTTGTATGCATGTGTTGGGAAGACTAGAGGCGACGGAGGAGGAGTGACTTTGCCTTCCTGACGACCTGTGGACTTTTTTTTTTGTTTTTTTCGCCGTCGCCCAAGAAAAATAAACTGAATCTTCGGAGACATTAATCATACGGGTTTGTGTGTGTTGACTGGGACTGGGAGTTATCTTGAAATTAAATGGGAAAGCCAGAGGTGGTGGCTATATGGGCTTTCCGATCTGAGTTGAAGAAGACGCAGCTCTACAGATAATTTCGTGGTAGGTTTTTAATCGAGCTATATATAGATATAGAGGGGAGGGAAAACTGGAAAAAAAGGTCAATCATGACGCGGCTATGGAAACAAAGTAGTAGTCTTCATCTTCACCACCACATCTGTGTCTATCTCTGGGAAGAGGAAAATTCTCCAAAGTTTGTCTTTGATCTACTTTTTTAAGAAAGCTCCGAACTTGCACCACCACCAACTCGTCTTTCAATCAGTAGCATCAAGAAGTGACTTTTATTTTCCAGGGAGCTACGGACATTAGCACACCCAACAGAGAGTCGATACTATCTATACTCACAACTTATAGGAAACATTCATTCCAATTTTTTTTTTGGAAACACAGCAGTTGCCCCACACAGTAGTAGTTACACGTAGTATTGATTAGTCGCAAAAAAAAAAGTAAAAGTGGAAAAAAAAACCATTGTTGACAGCCCTCGTGTACAGATTTATCGTCTGTATTATTTTTTGCCATGTCGCATTGTTGATTGTAGGGACACAGTAGTTTCTTGTCCTCGTGAAAGGAACGTCTTCGTACACTCAGAACAACAAGCGTACTTTGGGGGGAAAATGTGTGTGATTTCGAGGTGGTTTGAGTAAATGAAAGAGGAACATGTGTTCCAGTATGTACGTGCTCATGTATCTCCTCGTTTAGGGGAAGCATTGTGGCGACAAGAAGACGAAGAAGAAGAAAAAAGTTAAAACGTTAAAATACGGATACGGATCCAGGGAGCGATTGATAGGGAAAAGTATAGTGGTGGTTCCCGTACTCACTCACTCACTCACTCTCAATCAGGAACGAACAGATGATTGAGGTCTCTTTGCCGAGACAAGTCAGCTGGGAATAAGAAGAAACGGGTTAGTAAAGATCTTTTGGCTCGGAAGTTGATGACAGCGTTGTCTGTTCCTCATTACTTTTGTCATTATAGCTGATCAGAAGTGAAGTTGTACTACGGTGAGTGGAGACAGTCAAGTTTCTGACTCCGGTGTGTAGCACAGTAGTGGTGGTTGGGTCTCCTTTCATGTGCATACGGACAGTTGTAACCTTGACGTTGTTGGGAAAGTTAGCCGTCAAAGCTCACCATTAGAATGATGACGAACTATTGCTGTGAGACATGTAGGTACATTATGTAGCAGTCCTAGTTCGATTTGCTATTTATTGGATTACTCACGAGTGCGTAGCCTTACTCAAGTCAAGTCAAGTCGGTCTGTGTTGGATGCAACCGGTGACTTCCTAGTCGCGTGACTCTTCAAACAGAACTTTAAACTAAAAATATATCCATCATCAACGCCAACGCTCCCCAGCCCCTTCATTGAGCCAGCAGAAACCTCAATGAAAATGGCCTCTGTAAGTCTCATCTTTTTTATCTTCATTTCTTAGATCAATTTATTTTGGTCGCTTCGGCCTTTTGCGGTCCATTGCAACTCCTTAACGAGATATTCTTTTGATAAAAAAAAACTACATGCTACATGTGCAGTGACTCTGCCGCACGCTTTAGATGACCAAAGGATTTTCATTACTCTTTTAATTACTTGAGTTTTGCTAGTTAGATATCCATCGGTTATGTAGTGAACGTACCAGTTTTTACTGGTTGGCAGAAAATTTTTGCATGCAAAGGGCATATTTAGGATAATTATTATCGTAGGGCTGTTATGTATTAGTCAAATGTGGTGCATACCAGGGGGTCTTTCACATATGACGTTTTATATATAGCTTTTTTGAAATTTGTAAATCGCATTTGTTACGCTCTTTCAAAAAGTTTAAATCGAAAGTCGTACTTTTTAAATAGATAATACTAAATGCTGCGCTTTACACATTTAAAAAAGCTTTCATTTTTTGAAAGGCCTAATATTATGTGTTTTAGCACCGCACCGTTTCAAAACACTGTCTTTATTTTTGCCTTTTTTTTCCAGCGCTCAGTCATATATGCAAGGCTCCCTACCGTACCATGACCAGTGCAGTGCAGTGTTGAGTCCTTACCAAAGTTATTATATTTGTACGTGTGCACACACGTAGACCTACTTTCTTTTGTCACGTACGGACTTTTTGCATTTAGTTTAGTTGTAAATTCATATTTATTTATGTCCTACCATTATTACCTATGTAATTTTGTGAGCCCAAAGTGGAATTTATTATTATTTTCGATGCTTGAATTGGAAAGGCAGGCCGTATACTGGAAAGACGGTTTATACATATGTATGTACAACAGCTATGTAAATTGAACAAGTGAATAATGCACATGAGCCTGGCCTTTCCTCTCGGAATTTTTAAAGTACCTACCTCGGTCTACACTGGGACTGTCAGCAAATTTTTTATGTCACCCGCTCATTTCTATTTTATGGAAAACCAGTAATGACAAAATGACAAGCCAGTTGGGAGCATACATGAATAAATTACCTATACCTGCGACTACCCTTCCCTATACTTGTCTTTCATGGTTTATTAGGTGCGGTTCTAAAAAATTACTCAAAATAGAAAAAAAAAATCGATGATTAGAGAAAGAAATTGTCATGGGATGCACTAATGCGGTTGACAGTTTTTGTCCATAGCAATTCACTCTCTATTAGGGCGGAGAGTTCTTCGCATCTGGAGTAGATTATTCAGTTATTCACGAGCATTCTATTTATGAGGCAGAGAGCTATTTAATTTTTTATCCGGGAAACTAATCCTGACGTTAACCTGACTTTAAATGCACTCATTTAGCATAATTAATTCACAACAAGTCTCTGCTTTAAATCCTGATAATTTCCAGCACAAAATATTCTGATTAATAGTGTATGCTCTGTGTACAAATGCAGTTAGTCTTACATCTTTACGGCGCGCGTCTTCCCTTTCTGCTGAGTTTATTTTTCATCGTTATGGTATTTCTGAGAGAATTATATTCCGGTCCTCTGCATTGCCACTGAGCTGTAGACGGAAGGCCGACGAAAAGCGGTGGCTGTATAGTTCATGTATGTTAACCACTGACACTAACTCAAAGTAGTGGGCATATCCTGAACAGAAATGTTTATTTCATACATCTTGGTCCATACATAAGTACTGGGTGGAAAGAGTACTTCGGTTCGGGTCTGGAGGTATGCGTGATATAATTATATGTATTTTTATCTCAATTGACTCGGTTGCACTACTTGATGTATGAGATGTTAAAGGGTGGCGGTGGTGGTGGAGGAGTTGGGTTGTTCCTGTCTACACAGTTGGAACGTCTGTTGTTTGTAAGCTACTAAAAGCTGCTCTCTGCCTCGAATGTATGCAGACGTATGTCAACAATTCATTTATACCATCGAATTTTTATTACGCTCCGTATGTATGAGCACACACACATCCTCTCAAGCCCATCTTTATTTCACCTTTATAAAAGTTTCTTATGGGTCTTTTTTTTGGGTGGAAATTCCTGACTGAAGAAATGTTTAAAAGAGCAGAAAGTTTCATTTCATTTTATTTTTAGTTTGTTTAGTTCAAGGCTCCGTCGAGGTTTAATTGTTTTTACGATTCCAGTATTTTCTTATAACTGGAGGCAGGGCGTATCAACATGAAGCCGTAGTAAAACAAATTCCAAACACACTATTTTTCCCCCGTTGTTCAGTTGAGAGAGAAGGAGAGAGAGAGTCTCGCTAAATTGCCTCCTCGCGCAACGCTCAAATGTATCTCTGTCTATTCTTCTAGCGGATGATACATGGATCTTCTTAGCTCCGTACTTTGTTTTTCCTAGGACCACGTATCTATTTTTAGTACTGATTTCACTACTCCTGATTGTAGTGAACAGTGAAACCGTTTTCATTAAATTTTTATGTTCTCGAACCAGTGGGGGACCTGACGGAGGAGAACATTTGACTGGGTCATTAAGGTAGGCATAGTTCGCTCTTGAGCGTTGTTACGTATGGTTTCTGTGTGTGCGCACTTATATGAAGGTAATTATGTTGTGTGTGACACAAGTTGAGATTTTTAAGGAGTTCCAACCCAAGTAAATCCACCAAAATAGAGAGAACAGCCTGATAGTAACTTTGCATGACAGAGTTTCCCGTCTACGACGGAGAAATGGCGAGGACCGATGGGGAGATTGAGTTGCAAAAAAAAAAACCAAGAACCAGGCGAGTTATCTTTATTAACCTATCTGTATGTACATGGGTAGGTGTAACCCAGGACTTGGATCAGATTTTAGATTTCAGTTTCAAGTTGACTTCAAGTTTTATCCATGGCCATGCTTTCTAAGATAAAGTGAGCAATATTGAGATTCGAACAACATAATCAGGTTGGTAGTTCCAATTTACTTAATTGAGTAACTTGGAACTTGGATATCTACATTTATTTTATATCTACCTACCCAAGTTTTTTTTAGTCACGTTTAAAAAAATAACTGCATATTTTAAAGTTTGGAATTGAGTTTTTGAACTAAATCCCATCCTATGTTTGCCCAAGAACTATTTGCTCCAATTATGTTGGTAAACTCACCCAAGTTCTTCCCGTATTGAAAGGACGTGACATCAATATACTATTGGATGCAGTTGCTCCACAAAATGTTGATCCTGGGAAATGCAGAGGATTCCACTTTAATTTTCCCTTGTTGTGAATGTTTGATGTAGCCTGAACAATGGAATGAGGAGTACTGATAGGGGAAGGACTCGGAAAAAGAAACCATGCTGGAATGATCGGATCATGCATGAATTTCCATATATTTTCCAAATTCGTTATCGTACTTGATAGCAGAACTAGGACTGACTAGCAGTATGCCTTCTTGTACAGGATTAGCCTCTGGTATAGAGCATTTGAGTGTCTGTAATGAAGAATAACGATACAGCGGTATACAACCCTTGAAAATTCCGGAAAGGTAGCTTTGTATTAAATTAACAGCTCACGCTGGCCGCATATCAAATCTCGCCGGATATCACATTTCCATTCTCTTTGCAAATAAAGCCATAGCGGACCTGGGTGCATAGTTGAGCCGGATGCCCAATAAGGGCATTACACGTACACAGTTCCATTGCTCAAGACCCTATAGGCGTACTGAGTAGTTTGACCTGCCCAACGAGCTATGCTGCTTGGACAGGGGTCATTTGAATGTTTCAAAGGGCATTAAATACATTCCTTTTAAGGCATCTTTCGAATCTGTTCCATCTATTCTCAAAAATCAAAGCTTCCTTGTCTCCCAGATAGAGCCTCACATGACTGTGACATTTATCGCTGCCCAAAGGTCGGTGTTGCAGTAGAGGGCTGTGGTCAACTCCTTGGATAGATAACGTAGTGGCTCTACTTCTGTCCTGCTGACTGGACAACTCGCCAGCTGTGAGCCCCATCACCTTCTGCATCTCCAACTGCCAAACTTAAGCTTGCAACAAGGTGAAGTTGCCGACGATCACAAGTTCCTTTAAATTAGGAACTCCCGGACCAGAGCACGTCTCTCCCTATTTTTTTTATCATGAGAATTATGCGAGTTGACAAGTTATTATAGTTTTCGATTTGTCTGATTGGCAAATTGGTCTGCTGGCATGTTGTCAAGAGAGAAGTATAGTAGTCGAGTTACTTATCCATTTGGCAAATTGTCCGCTACTCAGATCCTTGTCAGATTATCCAACTTCATTATGTGTTTTGCATGCGATAGAGCTTCCGTTAAAAGGAGTACAGACCGTGTTCATGCAGACAGAGGAAATCCAAGGTGGGAATTGGGAAGTTAACACACTACACTTCTACTGGGGGAACGACAGCATTGAAAATGGCCAAATGAACCAGTCAGTCAGTCAGTCAGCCAGCCAGTCAGCCAGTTGTTAGACCGTCACCGTGACGTTGCACGTGGACTAATATTTGTGAAAATTAAAATAAATTAAAATCCTTAAATAATAGAATGGTGCGAACTGCGGAGCATGACACATATTGCTGTGCAGATTTATTCTCTGTGTGAAGTGACAGCTGCTTCTCATACGTATACAGCGAAACAACAAGTGTATTCTCCAAGTGTGTAATTATTATTTAATTAATTTTTGAATTTTGAGTTACACTTAATTAGATTCCAGGATGACTAAATGGAATTAGGATTTGAATCAGCATTCCGTATTGCTTTCAAATGAATGAGAGAGTAGACGTACGTGGATTGGACGAACAGGCTATGCTGCAGTACATTTATATGCATAAAAACCGCATAGAGCTCTTTAAATGGCTGTATGACGTCATACAGTTTGAGCGTAGAAAGCTATTTGAAAAGGTGGCAAATCCGGATTTATCCATTTTAGTAAGGTGTGATACAGAATAAATTCGTGTTTTTCAAAACCACAAATACTCATCTTAACGTTTCGAAAGAGTACAAAACATTGTTGCTACTCATAGTTGCTTCCACATGGCCCACCTAGCTTTACAGCACAGAGTGACACACTCGGAGGGGAGAAAGAGAGCTGAGGAATGAAACACAATTTATTTAATTTAGATTGAGTAAGAAAAATTTTCCTTTTTTTCCATCTTTTAGGGAAAGGAGGGAGGAAGGAAGGAAATATGAGGAAGCTAAAGGGAAATTGGTAGGTAGGGAATAGTAGGAGAAAAAGTTTGACAGCTCGTTGGCACGGCACTTTAAGATGCTTTGAAATAAATTGGCAATAGACTAGTTGCGACTAGTTCGAGCATCTCCCGTAGGACACGAGATAAATGTACAGGATGACTGAGCAAGATGAGATGAGGATGTGTGTGTGTGTGCGGTGCGTGTATATATGTGTGTAAGTATTGTTGGGGTGGCTATGTGTATGTTCAGTTGTACGTGCATGGGTCGGATCACCGGGGCCGTGTGTGTGGTGGGCTGTATGTGCGGACAGAGAAGGCTTGTATGCGGTGACGTTCATTTAAGTGAAATTGAAATGGGTTTCATGACATGTACCTTTTTGAGCGGGTGGCATGACCGCACTGGCTGTCCTGCTCCGTTGGTCACACGAGGATGGAAGAGAGAGAGAGAGAGATGATGAAAATGAAAATACATATAGAGCGAAAGAGGATTGGGTGACAAGATTCCACTCTTTATGAAGAATATAAAATAGAACCTCCACGAGTGTCTCCAGCACTCCAGTCCAGCCTGAGCTATTGGACCAGACTTTTAAAAATATGATCATAATACATTTCAGCTTACGTGATAAGAAGGAGGGAAAAAACTTTTTTTTTACCCCTACAACTTTTTAAACACATATTTTTTTTTTGAAAATCCTTCTACTGTATTCATTTGAACAAATCCCTATGGGCTTTGGCATTAAACTTGAGCGTCTTTTTGACTTCTTGTTCACATATTGAAACACTTCGCACCTTTCCCCCCTTTTTTTTATGCTACACAGACATAGACAGACACATTTTTTTCCCGCGCACATAAACTTTTCCTATTTGGTTTATTTTCATTTTATTGATTTGGAGTGCGCTTTATTAGACGAGTCAGGGAGGCAGGGAGTCGATGACAAATACAAGTTGACTTTTTCTTTTTTTTCGCACTCACACACACACTCACTCTCTCTCTCTCTCTCTCTCTCTCTCTCTCTCTCTCTCTCTCTCTCTCTTTCCATGCATATTTACTGACACCATTCCGAGGGAAACTGTAAAAGTTTGTCGTTTGGTAAAACATGTGATAAAGTCTATTGATGATGCAGAGAATAGACAGAGACACAGGCTGAGGTTCTCACTCTTCTTGAACAATCCGATCTTCCCTCTATTTCCCCCACAGCCCTGCTTGACTCGTGTAATATCCAAATTAACTTGGGTCTTGTATTCTCTGCATGTCATCCCAGTATGCAGTAGTGAATTTGAATGTATTCTGCATTGACCGACCGGCCTAAGGTATCTGTAGTAGTTCACTTTGGAGTTTTTCACGTATTCAACCAAGTACCTACGTATATTTGTATAAGAGAACCTGTAAGTGTGGAATTACACTATAGGTTGAGGCATAACTCCAAATTGTTTTAATTGATGATTGCTTCAAACCCACATTAGCTACTTTAACGCCTGTTCGTCGACTGCCTATGCATGCCTAGTATCAGTATCCACCTGGCCAGGGAAGTGAAAGGAGAGATGCTGGATGTATATAAATACCCGTTTAACAGAAACAACATTCGTGAAGGTAAATATAGAACGCATTCCCATTGACTATAGGCATTCGGTGGATTAGAAGCACTCCTTGTAGCCGAGGAAAATCGTGGAGACTGTTTATTGTGGGTTCTGCAGCCTGTCAGAGTTTCCTTATAATCTAATGAGCTAGAGATACTATAATGGTTGGGCTGACTGCTAGGGATGAATAGACAGCTAATAGTGGAAGGATGTTAAGGAATCATTAGATCCGTGAAAATGACGATTTGGGAAGGGTGGACTGGTGAAAGGAATCACTCTCACACAGTAGAGTCTATACATAATGGTTTCCACAAGACTGTGCGCGCAGCTAATTATAACTACTCGCGCCTACTAATTGTTACTTCGTTTTTGTTCCAAATAGGCCATTTCTCCAGTATTTTGGACTTATTTAAGGAATTACACCTGTATATAATTATTTTCTACTTTTCTGTCCTCCAACAGACTTGTGCGGTAGTGAACTGGGTTGGTAGGTAGGGACAGACGGAGTTAACTGATAATCCATAATTATTAGTATTTACTCGGCAGTATTTTTTTCCTTCTATTTGGTGTCACGTCGTGTAGGTTTTGAAGAGGTAGGATACACGATCCGTCTCCTGGAGTATCTCAGTGTGATGGGTGTTTTTTTTCAACGTGAGGTCTGGTGGTATACCCACCTAGGAAGGTACGTATCGGATGTCGGATGGTGGCGTGTAGCATATTTTTAGTTTCTTTTGTGCCTGGGCTGCGTCGAGAGTCTGACAAAGTAATGACATCTCCTAGTTTATGACACGCGAAGGTGGGTAGACATAACTGTTGTTCATAATGTGCGTCTGCTGCTTAAGTGTGGAAGGAGACGCGGGTCCGTGCGGGTATCAGTCCCCGGTCTCCATGGGATTTTTACTCCACGTTGAGCATTGTTTGTGTATTCAGCGGAGTCGTCAATGTACTGATATGCACTGGGATCTGCACTGTGTACGAGCTCAAGTGGAGAGTTAGGAGGAGCGCTTTTCTTCCCCGAATTCGTGACGTATCCACTTGGGTTTTATTCGTTTGTCGATTCCATATCATTCCTCTTGTTTACAATCTACAATTCTTCCAGTCACTATGTACCTAGGTACATATAATTATATGTCGTGGGCTAGAAAGCTCCAAAGCCACACAAGCTTCGCTTCCCGTGTAGAGTCTAGGAAATCTGAAGGTTCAATGGGATTCCAACTAATTTAAAGGAAGCAAAAGGTTGTCTATGAAGTCATTAATTTTGTTATCGGTCCTCTACGTAGAAAATTCAGTTTAATCAGCATGTGTTGAGCTTCCCAAATTGACTTGATGTCTATTTTGACGATGAATTGAGTGCCTAACTAGCGATTTTAATATCAAGATTTAATATTGGACCCCGTTCGCAGAAGTCCCGTATAATAAATGAAGGCCCGAGATATCAGTGATTGTTTAACCTCCGATTACCCAACCGCTGTCTTGACGTCAGTCAGTGAACTTTACTTATGACTACCTGGGAAAGTGAGGGGTATGCTTTGATACGGTCTGATGTGGTCTGTAGGATCTATTATTAAACTTGATTCATGGCTGGCGATGTGCGGTGGCAGGAAGGCTGTTATCGTCCCGAAGAAGGCAGTGGTCTATCTGTCTCTGCAGATAGGGTTGGCTATAATATATGACGAGGTGTCTGATGTGCCTGGGTCCCACGACATGTCCACGGCGCCCCGTTTTTTGGGGGATATGTGTATAGATACAGTCGCAAGTTAGCACACACAAATGCCCCAGCGCTCATATTTTGTATTCGAAAGATTAAAGGCTTGTCATTCTCTTTATTGAGCTTCATAGTCGACAGGATACTTATAAATGGGACGGTGCCTAACGGCGAATTGAGTTCTTCATTCTTCCTCCCGTTTCTATTGATATTCACTCACACAGTCAGGACTGCCGCTACCTCTCCTCCTCCCTACCTTTCCCTCTCATGTGCACAATTACTGTCGACTACAAATGGAAGGTTTAAGTAGCATGAAAGTAATTGAGACTTCAGAGTCATGTTTTTCATAATTTTCAAATAGATTCTCCTTCACCATTCTTTCAAATTCAAGTACGTCAAAACTAATCTAAAGGAATAAATGTGCACAGATACCCATTACGTATTTCTGCCGTCTTTCCCTCAAACTTCCAAGCAGTGATTCCACTTTGTATGTACATATTTTTTGGAGTTATGAGTATTTTTGCACACTACACATTTTTTCCACACAACACTACGGTTGGATAGGCTTCCTCATCGATTTGTCATCAGATAGCAAAGAAAAGAATTGACTGACTACTATATACAGCCATTTTAATAGCTTGTGTAGGTAGTCGTTAAATTCCATGCAAATTGCGGCTAATCTGTGGTGTTGACTGAAGGCGTGATAATGACCTCTGTACTGCTATCAAGCCCTGTGCAAAGATGATACGTGTTTGCACAGAAGTTTATATGGGCGGCTGATTGAAGGATTCCCGGAGAAAAATCAATGGAAGAAGAGTGGAGAAATATAAACGAATTCGTGGGGGAATGTTCAGAGATTGAATTGATTTGTGATGGTAGAGCCGGAGCAATGAAGATTGGAGATTATTGTTGAGCGTTTCAAGAGAGAAAGTGAGAACGGGCGAGAGAAGAAGGAAAAAAACTTCTAGTGAGGATTTAGTAGAAAATTGAGAATAAATTGAGAAGGAGGAATGGAAAGAGAGAGAGAGAGCGGATGGGTGAGAGAAATCTACGAGGAGAAAGTAGAATGATGACGGGAGGTTGAGAATAGCATATGTAATTTCAGAATGTTTCGGAATGGAAGTTGGAGGATTGCTGGCTGAGAAGGATAAGGAGAGAGTCTTAAGAATATTCATCCATCACAAATCAAATTGGATGCGTGTTGATGAAGGTAGAATTCAATTTCCAAGGTAATCTCACCGTAGCACCAACCCCTCATTTGGGCTAGTTGTATTGATTGCATGATTAAATGAGCTCAACTTGGCTTTGGTTAGTGCGTAGACGTGTACATTTATGGATATTCATCTCACCTCCTAGCCCCCTCCCCCCTCTTCCCCCTTAGCCCTCCCTCCGCTGTACCTATCACTGTATTATTGCAATAATGCTCAAGTCGGTTTCCTCTGTTAAACTGTAAAGTACCTATGTGTTGGGAAGAAGCCTGTTTGTACTCCCTCTTGAGAAAGATTATGTATCTTCCTTCCTTGTGTAGGTGGGTAGAGGAAGCACGCACGTAGCTAAGTGCATGCAAAGTGTACCTCTATGTACACTACTACACTCGTAGCTACAGATGTTCCTCAGCGCATATACAAGGCTCCATTGCTTTTGAAAAGAAGACGAGTGAGAGTGTGTGTGTAGTGTTTTTCCCTGAAGCAAAGCTTAAATTACCTCTGGTCCAATGCCGGCGTCGTTGCTTTTCTGCTTTTTTTTCTTCTCTATCTTTCCCTACTTTTATACATACTCTGCGCGGATTTGAAGTCATCTTAACAGAGCTGGAAAGTGAATTCCATGTAGAAGATCGACCAAAGAGCATTGCAAGTATTTTTTCCTCCTTTCCTCCTCCGTCGTCTTCTTCTTTTACACAGTGCAGTGCAGTTGCTCGTAAGTCGGATATTCCAACCAGAACTTTGAAATTATTTGGCGCATATTGATATTGAAATTTTTTCTCTTCTTCTTCTTCACATTCCCCTTTCACTCGCTCTCTCCGTTTCCATTATTATTAGAAAGTAGGGATAAAAAGACAGAGCTGTTCATAGAGTGGGTCGTGGAGTGAAGCTAGGTGATGAAAGAGGAGGAACTGGTGAAAGCACGTACATATAAAGAGAAAGCCCTGCCGTGAGGATATATTGAGGAGAAGGGAAAGTTTCTCATACACTGAATTACACAGAGTAAATTGGCGGCAATCCATAAGTATAAAATGAAATCCAATAGGGTCTCATACATAGATCCACACACTGTTATTTCTCTCTCTCTGTCTGTGTGTTGCTATTCCTATGTAAATTGGGAGACGGATGAAGTTGGTCCTATTATCCGCCAGCCATGTATTCATGGTGGCATTTGTATTCATAACGTTTATTTGTCTCTTATTCCCTTTTGAAGATGAGCACGGAGATAGTTGAGAGTGATAGGAACACAACAACTAATTCCTTCCTACTCAAAAACAATATACTGTGAGAATATGAATGGCATGCTAATTCATTACTGGTTTATGGGGAAAGTACATCTATGGTCTTGATGTATGTGCTTGGACGTACAGTCTAATGAAATTGATAGTAATTGGGTTCGAAAGAAAGAAGTGTCTGTAGCGTGGAGGGTAGAGCTGTAGACCCGTCCACTTTCACTCTCCGAACTGACACTCAGGATCCGCTCAAAATAGTAATGTTGACTGGAATTACATGGAGGATGGGGTAATTGCATGGGATTGGAGGAGTACTGATAGTTGACTGCTACTTGTATGATCTTACGAGAGCTTCATCGCATTCTCGTTTAGCGTTATTAAGGGAAAACATTATAGTAATGGAATGATGACTATTCTTGTTGAGGTTAGGAATAGGAAATAATTGGTGAGTGCATTAAGGGTTTGTAGAAGATAAGCAGGAGTGGTTTGAACGAGCAGCAAGAGAGGAAAGTACATTGGTATGGTGGAAAGTGCTGAGAAATTTTCTTGGTTTGTTTAGTGTGCGTGTGGTGGGGAAAGCTGAGCAAGAGAAAGAGAGAGAGAAAGAGAAAGCAAGGGAAGAAAAAACGGAAGACGGAACCTATTAGACGTGATGTGACTGATCGTATGTACTAAAGTAAATGACAATGCCCTTGCTGACTTGCGGTGTGTGAAGGCAATTTAGTAGCGAATAGGCCACATTACATAAAGCTTTATTGAGGGCCTTGTGCTTTCCACGTTTGTAGGTAGTGCAGTGGAGGTAGTGGCTGCATGTATGGACTGCTCTCTCTCTCTTTCTCTCTCTCTCTCTCTCTGTCTGCGATGCATGAGCCGTCCTTCTCATGGGCAGTGGTGGAAATGGAGCGTAGCGCTGGTGCATCATCTCTGGTGTGTGTGTGTGAAGAATATGTGTGGCGATGAAAGGAGTGGATGGGGAAGTAGGTGGAAAGGAGGATCGTAGGAATTTCCTAGATTTCTTCAGCTCTCTTTGTCCTCCTGTTAATGCTGAGTTGAGTTGGTTGTTGGAGCCACTTTTATAATGTGGATAGAACAACTCGTGAGGAAGAATCAGGGGGATCAAGTTTTAAGGTTAAAAATGACCATTTGTAGCCATGCGAGTCATGATTCGTATCATTCCCACCGCTTTTCCCTCTAAGTGGATCCTGGAAACCCTCATAAATGGCTCGAATAAAAAAAAGCATATTGTATAACAGGAGGGTGTTATGGGGACTGGTCTTGTCGGCTAGTGGTAGTAACATTAGTTGGTATTCACGAATTTTCTCCACAAAAGTATATATTGCAATATACGCTTATCCTTATAGAAGTATACAACGTAGGTTATTTTTCCTGTCCTGCCTGCAGTTGTGTCTATGTCTATGTACATAGAGGTAGTTAAATATGCTGGGGTGGAAGTTTTGAACTTGAAATGAGAATCAATGTTGGGCTACTAGAGATATACGCTCAGTTTCCAGGAAAATACCATTGGTGGAAAGGGAAAGTTGAAAGTTCTTTTTGGATGGAAATCTCTCCCGAGTTGTTTTCAAGTGTGTTTCATGAAGAGCTGTCAGAAATTAATCATTCACATGTAACGATAATGTGACATCAATTTGGACGTGTGGCTTTTTATGACTCGCAGTTTGCTTCCCTTCCATTGACTTGTTGTTTGGAAAGAATTTCATTTCTTTTTCTTCCTTCTCATACGCTCCAGTCTTTCTCCATGCAGAAGGAGACTATACATACTGTGGGACGTGTGAGCGGAGTGTTGTGCGGAGGAAAGGAGGGAGGGAATGGAGAATGGCTCTGTATCTGATGTTGTGGAGACTGTGGGTGGATACATAATCGTAGAAGGGACTATGGAGTTAAGCTGAAGCTATTTGGAGTGTGAAGGAAGTTGTGTAATACTACTCAGGACTTGTACATAGTGGCAGTGGCTGCTGTTATTACTGGAATCTTTGTTTCCTACATACATTACGGAAGGAGAGAGAGAGATACAGGCGTGTGTAGACAGAGTGTGAGGATATAAATGAGTAGATGTTTGGCGATAGCTGCATGTGTAGCGAGTGAGTGTGTATGTATGTGTGGTATCGTATCGTCGTGGTTCGTTCAGCTGAGAATTTAACCAAGGCTTTTTGGTGTATCGATCTTTTTGTGACTTATGGTGCAAGGGGACGGGAGAAAAATCTTTGTTTTCCCTCTTTTTCTTATGTTCGGAGAGTAAGAGCGAGTAACTATACATTGAGCAGCCTTGAGTGTCTTTTATGGGAGTTTCCTAGTATCGTTCCTTATCTGGATGCAAAATGGACAAGAGCGAGAGAGAACTGCATGGGGAGCACTGGTGCTTTTACCCCACCAAACAATACATCCAGAGAGAAGTACAAGGGAAAGGAAACAACCAGCTTGTGAAATGAATGCAGGAGGAGTGACTATAGTGCATACATAATATTTGTCCAGCTCAATCGGACTTTCCTCTCCTTGGGTTCTCGTTCTGGGCTCCCTCCGAATTTTTTCTGTTGTTGTTATTTCGCTCTTTTCCCCCCCATCTTTTCATTCCGTGACTTTTCCTTCCTTAACTCCCTCCTTTCACTTCCGTCCTCCTTTTCCCATTTACGGTTCTTCCGTATTTTCTGCCGAGCCAGCGAAGCCATGTTACTCATTTTTGCACAGCTTTATTTATGACATCGTATTTCATCGCAAAGTACCTCACTGTAACTACTAGAGAGAGAGAGCGACGAGGAATCAGTATTAGTATGAACTCATGTACCTTCGAATCAAGCTTCTCTAGATCTTTTATAAGCCTTCCTACTGCGGCCTCTCTCAAAGAAGGGGAAAAAACGTCGCACCGGATGCCTGTAGTCTCTCCACATACCGATATATCTATGAGAAGGCAACTATAGCCACTTTCTGGTGCGCTACATTGTTGTTTCCCTGCTTTCCCTTCCCTTCTTCCTCGACTTTGTTTTCCATAAAGGGACGTCGTTCCCAGGGTGACTAAAACAAATCGTGAGCCATTGACTGGTCAGAGCTGGCCCTTCGTCTGGAATTTCGAATATGGAGATAAATCTCGGGGAAAGTTTTCCAAAATAAAATTCTTGTATTATAAGTGAACTACAGAGTGTAGACGGAGCTATCTATTAAGTCGGAAACACTGTTTTCTATGGACTGCAGAGCTCCACGTGCTTCCCACTTTCTCACCACAAAAATTTTTGAACTTGTTTAATGGCCAAGTCGTAAGGTTTAATGCCGGTGGAAGACAGAAGAGTTGATCGGTCATGGATACAATGCAATGGCGCCTTCCCAGTTGGGTAAGGTTGCTCTCATATGAGCGAGGCCTATACTCTCATCTGACTCTCCGGTTACCAGAAAAGAGCTGAATGCAAATCAGTGTCCCTTTACTTCCTATTCCCTCGACTGTACTCGGGCAAATGAGTTCCTGTCTCAGATTGTAGATGCGGGTGGGAATGCGAAAACGCGTCTGTGACACGCAATTCGTATAGGACACCCTTGTCAATTGAATTGCAATGCAGTGAATTCGTATGCTCCGTACATTCTTATGAATATGTATGTTCCCATTATTCCCATTTCCTCGGTCTTCCAAATCCACCACTGCTCTGGGGCACTTGTTTTTATTGCAGCTACCTACGGCGGCCTCCAAGATGCGATCTTATCAGCCGCACTGAGCCGTCTCTCCGTATGCATGTGTACAGCAGCTCCATGGAGAGCCCCAGCGTGGGACAGCCAAGTCATCATCCCTGAATAAGCTTTCCACTTTATATTATCTATAGGAATATTCTTTTTATTTGTCAGGTGCATGCTGCTAGTCCCAGTGCCAGTAGTGAGTCTCCGGCACGGCAACTTTCAACTTGACTTTTTCTATTTGTGCACACAAGCCCTTAGAAACCCAGAGATATCCCATGCCTCTTCACTCTCGACTCGGGAAGAAACACGTTACGAGAGGCTGATACACATCTGCACGTGAACGTTTTGAAGTGAAGATCAATTCGTAGATGTAGATGACCAGAAAAAATTGAATCATTGGAATGCAAAATCAGGAAATTTGATTTTTCTCAACGTTTGTCACTACATGCCACATGAATAATGCATGGGGCAGGAGGCATCTCTGTGTGTAAATAAACGATTTCCACGCTGTCTATCCACTCGCTATCCAGCCTGACTCAGGAATGCCTCCACATTCAAATGATTTAGGTAATTATTGTAAGGACCCTCAAGAAAGCGGTGAAAAAATCAGGGGTTCTCGAGGACAGAGTGGGTGGGAGTGATTTGGAAGGGAAGATGTCATTGTGGGATTGCCTGTGTAGTTGATGTGAAAAGGTGTGTTTTCCGTCTGAGATTCCAATCTCAAGCCAATGTGTTGTACTCAAAGACACCGACCCTTTCATCACACAAAGTGTTAATTGAAAAGACACAAAGTACAGCTCAAAGGGAGCTTTGGACGGGTAGTAATGAATTTTTAATTACTTTTGTGATTATCTTTCATGCCTTGTGGATTGTGGACGGCTGGGACTGTTGCTTGATTCGTTCCAGTAAAAGTTTCCCTTCTCTTTCTTATGCTGCGCATACATTTGCATGGGGACAGGCCGCTGCCTTGTCAGGGAAGACGTGTAGGTATACCTTGGCTGGAAGGTAGCTATGTGAGGCTGTCCTCTTGCACTTCCAAGTTCATGGGTCCTGAGTAAAGCCACAGTAGGAGTTCCTGTACTTTCTCAAGACATGACAGACGTGGCTGAGCGTACAGCGCCCTGGCTCTCTGTCTACACTCTGAAATCTTTGCATGGAGAACGATTCATGCCCTTTCCCTTCTTCCCTGGATTTCATCCCAGACAGAAGCCTCTTAGCCAAGTGTGCATAGCCTATAGAGGGGCTGAGTTCGGGCTATAGGTATAGAGGAGGAGATACTTAAAGATAGTGTGTGTGTTCGTTAAAGAGTCAAGTTGTGTCGCTGATCTATCTCTCTTTTTATTTCGTGGGCTCTGACTTCTTTGCTCCCCTGAATGTAAGCTTTGCCTTGTATTTCCAAAGAAAAATCATTATCGTTTAATCACTGTCAGAAAGTTTTTAATAAACTACTTTGCACCCTATATGTATATAGGTATATACATATTTCCAGCCAACTTCTTCCAGCCACTAGTCAAGTACAAAGAATATTTGTGTGGAAAAGTCGATTTTTTACAGGGAAAAGGAATAGAATTTTTTTTGTTTCTTCCTAATAATTTAGAGACGGAGCTCAGCATACTATATTTCTGAAGTGAAATTTTTATTTTAAAGTCGTGCTACTTAAGACGTGGTAAGGCATGGCTACATATATTGTAGACTCGTGGGTACAAGCGCTCAGAGTGTGGGCTGGTTCTAAATAGAATTATGGTCAAAGGAGTGTAGGATACAGAAACTGTAAACGATGGGCTTTTAAGGATTTGAACGACTTGACTGGCTTAAACTTTTTACTGTGGACCTATTATTATTATTGATCATTATTTTTATAGTTGCTGATGGAAGTGGGGCCTTCCGTCTGACGCTACTACATGCGTCCATGGTGTAGCAAAGCGTGAAATATGGTAGAACTTTGATTACCCTTCTTCGTGGTAATAACGGACAGGGACGTAATTCTAGGACTGACATTGGCTATTATCTGTTACTCCACTTGAATTTCCCTCATAGGCTGTCATGAATTTCCGCTATATTACTTTGTAGGTAATTCCGTCGTGGGTAGGTATTCTAGAAATGACCGTCTTGTTAGTAAATATCTATACGACGTTGTAAATGGTCGTTGGCGCGGTAGAAGCACTCCGACCTAAATTTATCAGGGACTGCAAAGGGAACTATCTACAGCTGGCTTCGAACACCAAACTCTGCACCTGGGTAGTTACTGCAGCCGCAGAGGCTGAAGATACTGATCCAGGTGAATTATAGATGAGATTATATCCTTGATTCTTGACGGTCTACACAAATTTTGTTGTTACAGTGGATATAGCTACCGGTGCACTATAGGAATGAGATATATAGGGAAGTAGATGAGCTCCTGATCTTCCAGAAGGAAGAATCAGCCAGAAGTTATAACCATTTTGTAATTTACCTTGATTGGAAGGATGTAGAAAGTTGGTTGAATGCGTAATAGAGGTAAGGAGGAGTTATGATCGAAAAGTTGGCCTGTTAAATTGCGATAGAAAGTACCTTACGTCTACTCGTACATCGTATTGAGCTGAGGCTGTTGTGCAGGTTGTGCGTGTATTGGGAGACAGGGATGCTAAGGCTTAACTTGGTAATAAGTGGATGGAAATTGGAACATGTGAAAAGGACGTAACTCTACATCATTTATGGGGAGGGAAAGGAGAGAGAGAGAACTCATAAGGCATTGTTGTCTGGATGAAAATGGAGCATATTAAAGAGTCTCAGCAAGCGCCATTCATTGAATCGAGTTAAGTCTTAAGACTATGAGACGGCACTGTATCTCGTCCCCGAAATAGCTTCTCAACATATCTGTCTTCCTTCCCACAACTCGTATATACCTTCAGTCCCAGTCCCACTACGACGAGACTTCCTATTAGCACTCATGTATTATTATTAAGCATCTCTACTCTACTCCTATGCAGTGCAACCCTGGCCCTGATCTACAGCCCATATGTAAACCGTGACGGAGTCAGGGAGGAAATATGAGTTCTCGTCTCATCCACGACGTGTACACTCCACTGCAAAGGAGCTTTCCAACTATCACGTCAAATAGACCCCACTTTTTCGAAATGGGTACACGTCCCCTGGTTTACACTTTTTCAAACCCTGTCACCCGTTTTAAAAAGGTCTAATTAGGTAGATAATTGTTGTACGGACACACCTTTTCAAAGTAGTTCAAGTCCGCATTTGCCTCCATTTAAAAGGGCTTTCTAAGCCGGAATTGATTGCCGTCACATTTGCAAGCGTCCTAACCACTCCTAACTCTGTATGAAGAGATGAAGGGAAAAAAGAGAAAATAAACTGGAATGGAGCTTTGTCGTACTTATACGGTGGTGGTGTGGTGGGAAAGTCATGCTTCTCGTACAGTTTATGTGGAAATTTGAGCATTTAGTTATAAAATCCTATGCAGGACGTAAGGACGTGTTGTTATATGGGGAGGTCATAGACGCTCGACTCACTTCCTTCGTTCTGTGTACTTTCTCGGCTGTCTTCCATTATGCGAGTCTGCCGGCCTATGTGCTCCCACGGAGGTATGTGCTGCTCTGGTAAGGAGAGAAAAGAGATTTTATACATTGAACCTTACAAACAGTATCGATCGCGTGAGTGCAATGTGGTGTGGTGGAGGATCTGGTAGGAAGTTGGGTGGCTAGTTGGGGCTGGTTGCAGTGTGTGTGTGTGGATTCTGGCTGAGCTGGTAGTGGGTTGGTGTGGGCTGTAGCCAGCGACTGAAGCCAAAGCTCTCTCTCTCGCTTTCTCTCTCTCTCTCTCTCTATCTCGTCTGACTCAAGACGAAGGAAGCGGTTGACGTGGAGGGAGAGACGGAGGAAAGGGAAGCATATGAAAGGGACTCAAGAGGTTAGTATCCAGCTCTCTTCCCAATGAGTCTTGGAGACGCTCTGCACTTGGTTGTGTGTGTGTAGAAGAGTGAAAGACTAAGCGAAGCCGAAGGCGAAGGAAAAGAGGATTGCATTTGAGACTAGCACGAGTGAGTGAGCGAGAGACAGAGAGAGAGAGAGAAAGACTCGAGAAAAAGAAAACCAAGAAGAAAGCTGGCGCCTTGTTTTTGCTCATTTTTCCAAGATTCCATTCTCCTTTTCACTGATATCTTCATTTTTTTAGATGAATTGAATGATGAATACAATCACTCTGTCGGCCTGCCATTGCGTTCTTTACTTCCATTTGAATTGCATTTTCCCTTCTTCTTAAATGAGCCAAACCCATCTCTAAATCTGTCTTCCACTCACTGCATCAATGTGAAGATACCTCCTCTCGCCAAAACCATGTCTTTGTGGGTTTTTGAGACTTTGGGTTCTCGGGTGATTTTATCAGTCTGTTTGTGGGGAGAAGAAAAGACGGGGGAAATCTTCTTCCCTATACATTGTACATGTAGGTATGTTCGTAGGTCCCTGTATATGCCTAATGTAGCTTATCTCTAGGTGTTCCCAGCCTTGTTTTTTTCTATTCTCCTTTCACGCTGATATATCAGGACAGCTTATTCCATGAGCAGCCGAATAAACTATAGCCTTTCCTCTTCTTTTTTTTTTATTGTTTAGACTTGCTAAGGTACTTTATTTTACTTTGTTTCTGTGTGGGGTTAGTAAAGGGAAATTTTTTTCTACTTGACTTTAGCCAAAAGTTGAAAGTAGGGATCTATTTGTAGCAGTGCTATATGCATTATTTATATACCGTGAGGTTTGGCCTAACATAATTATATGTTGAGGAATTGTAGATACTCATGGAATGTAATTTAGTCCTTTTCCCCTTTTTAACAATTACGTAAACTGTTATGTACTTGAGCCATAAAATTCTGAATTGAGTCGGGAATAATTATGTTGGAGGAATTTCAATGAAGATTAAAGCGATTAAAGTCCACATTAAGTTCAGTCCCAATTTTTACGGACGTTGAGGTCAGTTGTTTAGTGGCGATCTTGGAGATTATTATTTAATTGATGGTTGGAACAACTTCATGGCTGGCCATGTAACTGATGAACAGTCAGAGTACTCCACATGTATATAGGGACTATAAAACAAATTGTCGGGAGATGGAAAGGGAGCGAAGCGTGGCCCTTCTGTATTTTATCCCCTTTTATGTTGTTTTTACACAAATCTGCAGCAGTATTTTTGAAATAGGTAGGTATACAAGGAACTGATAGGCACGCTAGATCCGATGAATAGAATTGGAATACAGGCATTATTTTGTATAAATACAGGGATTTTGTATGATTGAGCGACTAGTTAATAATATTGAACATCAAGAAGATTTTGTAGATACGGGGAAAGTAAACTGAGAAAGCGCACACAAATACACAGCCCTATATGGAATACTATGATATGATAGGAAATTGCTGATGAAGCACTGCCGCTTCGTTAAGTCTTCTTTTGGAATTCGTTAATGATTAAGAAGAGGATTATTATATTAATCATTTTCTTGTCAAAGGGGGAAGAGTAGGGAAATGTCACAAGAGAAATAGATAGACGGGCCAGAAAGAAGTTGGCGATGGATGTGTGTGTGTGTGGGACTCTGTATATAAGTTAACATTAAGTTGAAGTGCGAGATAACTTTGTCGAGACTTAATTATATTGACAGGGAGTAAATAATGAATCTACGACTCTGTCTCTTCTATTGGGTTCCCCTTTTTGCTGAGCTCGTGCAGTCTGTCTCTCTTCCTCTCACTCTGACTTCCCTGGCAAAGGCTCCTATAGTCGTCGACGGAGTAGTGTGGGACTAAATGCATTCTTTGGATCTTTGTAAACAAGTTACTAATAAAACAACACACATATAGTTAATGGATCTGAGTGCTTTCAATTAGTCATTGTTGCTCTAATTCTCTGGAGTCGGCCTCCTTTGATACCAAAACTAACCTATAACGATATACACCAGTCACAAATTTATCAAATGGAACAAGATTGATTTATGATTTTATTTTCTCATTCACTCCGTCAAAATTTCTCCAGAAGAAAAGTAAAAGCAAAAGTTGGAGGAGTACTTGTCTAGTACTATAGTGGAGAGAAAGCGATTCTTCCTTGATGCATGGGGGGAGAAAGTGGAAGAACGGTTGCTTGAGTGCAAAACAAATTTTAAGACCTTTTAAAACAATAATAAGTTTCTATTTGTCGATTCAGTTTGGTATTTTAACCAATTCTTCAGCCCCTTTTGCTTAGTCTGTCCCTAATGAAGTCAATTGGAAGCACTGTGTACAATTTTAATCTGTAGGCCCCTCTCCGTCTAGTTATATCCATACAGCCCCCCTCCCCTCTTACCCGGTGGAGAAAGCCTATAATTATTTGGTCTTTAAGAAACGAATAGGTATATATTAAATGAAATACATACGTATACAAGAAATGATGAGAAAGTGACGTAAGATTATTTTGCAAGTCTTTATTCACCAAAAGGAAGAGGAACAATGATCAGTGTCTTCATTGAAACTCGTTGTGTGTCTACGAAAACTCTTTGGTTCTCAAACTCAAGTAACTTCTGAATTACTGACAGAAATATCTATAGGGATGCTCAGTCATTCATACCTACATAGTTAGGGGAGAGGAGTTCCTGGCCTGTCATCTCGTAATGGCTTTACCGGCAATTTAATTGGTTTTTTTTACTTTTGCTGTTCATATTGTCAAATGGGAGTGTAAGATATGATCACTGGCTATATTGGGAGAACTTTCTCCAGATATCTGTATAGCTGTCACATCCATTTAGACATAATATTGTCAGAATAAGAACTTTACAATGGGGCAACTATATGATTGGAGAGTTCTCTACTGTACGAGAGGGTCTACTGCTGTAAGGACAGCGAACAGAAAATGGTATTAGAGATTAGAGTCACTCAAAAGTATGCTTAACTGCAGAGGACAAATTAAATAAATTTGTTTTGAATGTAGAGCTAACCTGCAAATAATCTTTTTCGCCCTGCCCCCCTGTCTCAAATTCTTCCGAGCTCACTCGTCTCCTTCCCTTCTTCCGATCTCTCGCTTATTCTCCACACAGTCAACTTGCCCACTGCACTGCACTGCACAGCAGCGCCGTTCGTCCTTCCTCCAGCAGCCAGCAGCTATCACATTATTTGTCAAGCAAAAAATTTTTATTTGACTTCACTACCTACGCCTATCTACTTGGCGTGTGTGTATGTACATACCTGTAGGTTTCATCCTTGTGTGTATGTCAAATAATTATACAGACGTTGTAGTACGCAAAAATAACTTTTTAGCCCTTGTTGGGATATCACATTGTGTAAATAAAGCTGTTACTTTTACACGTCCAGCTGTTAAGTTCCACAGAAATGCTATATAGGTATGCTGGATAGATTAAGTAGGCGTTGTAGTGGTAATAAGTGGAGATATGTGTATTAGTGCGGTTGTGGATTTTTAATTCATGAGTGAGATGTGTGTGTGTGGGACGTGAAAATAAGGCTGTTGGGATTGGTTAATTAAGGATATTGTATGAATGAAAATGTGGCGTGAAATATTGACGGCAGACCCCTGCCTGTATCCTCAATGAAGTCTTCATCATTGGACCGTGTTGCACTTGAGCTGACGGGCTTTATCAACAACAAACTCAGTCGGTCGTTAGGAATTAGTTCCATGTCTACCTACCGTATGAGCAGGGCAGGAATATTATGCTTACCCTCCATAAGTAATGATTATTATTATTCTACAATATTTATGAACTGGCGGTCCTCATCTCCTTTATTAAGTTCGTCTCTGTAGTATGTGGGACCATCCCTGGGTATCTTTGGTGTGGTGTACAGTAGTAGTAGTAGTACATACAGATAATAGCCGGCCACCTGGGAACTACGTGGCTCTACGAGGTGCTTTGATACCCTTTTAATATGGGGTTCCATATATGTGTGTGTGTGTGTGTATGTGGAGGGTCTGGTGGGCCGCCTGAATGGGTGTGCAAGCAAACAACTCCTGCCTGTCTCTCTGTATTATTTGCAACCGTTTGAGCTCCTTTGTTCTCCTTCAATGCCGGGGCTATGTACACGGGGAGAGATGCCTTGGGAAGACAAGACTGAGGATCTGCTCAAGAGAATGATTGACGAAGAGAATTGATTTGTCCTGTACAATGGTCCCTGTGACATGAGACTAACAAATATATGTATGACTGTCTTCCGTGTAAATAAAGCCATTAACAGTTCTCTGGTGTCAGTGGTGGAGAGGGAGAGTGCCAATAATTCCGTCCTGGAGTAACAAGTAGGTGGGCTGTGTGTATAGAGATAGATGGGCATTAAGTATGCATGTTTTGATGCACATAAAAAGTGCGAGGAGCATGGGCTCCTTCCCTGCATTGTATGACAAAGTATTCATAGACAAGGGGATTTTATGGGAAACCAGAGATTGTTTTTGGAATCGGCAGAAAATGGGAATGGGAGCACAGAGGAGAGAGCAAACAAAAATAAATCTATGATAAGCAGAGTTTTTATGGAGACCTGTACTACACGATGGGTACCTATGTATGTATATGTGGAGGAATTTTTGTTGGAGCTTTGTGCCTGTTGGGTGCATTGTTTTAAATATGCAATAAGTTTCCCTCCGGAAAATTGTTATAAATTGCATTTTTTTATGTTGATAGTTAAGCAGTTTTTATTTGTATACTCTTGAATTATTGGGATCGCAGGAGAAACCAGGATCGACAAAATGGGCTTTTCCTCGAATAAATTTGATTTATCGTCCTTTCGATTGTTGCCTTTTTTCTCCTTCTTGATACTTTTATGGTCTAGTTTTTCATATTTTTTTTTCTAGTTTATAATTTTCAAACTTTTCCAACACTGGAATTTTTTCAACGAGACTTGGTTTTTTGTCATTTTTTTATTATATATTCCATGGTACCAAAATAAAGGGATGAGACTGTCGAGTTTTATGTTTGGGTGATAATGTAGTTGGTGCTTTACATAGTTCAAAGGTTTCCTTTCCGCTCGGGAGCATTGCACGCAAGGGCGTGTCTGGACCTTTATCTCTCTCGTCTGGGCTTTTAAACTGAAGGCGTGAGTAAACTTACACTTTCGGTCCGTAGGAACACACATGGAATTGCAGAATTAAGAATCTGAAATTTTTTAAAAGTGGTATTGCAGTCTTAGTATAGTATTTTCCACTGAAGCCTGTATGTAGTGTCTCCTCAAAATGCGTTGTTTTTGACCGTGTGTGGCTCTGTGGGAGAAAGCTCCAAAAATTATGCAAATATTTTCAATGGCGAAAGGCTTCAGTCGAAGGATTTCTGAATGAAAAGGTAACTTCCGCCCTGGAGACGCTTCTGATTTAACACGCCTTCGATTAGCCTCCTATCACGCAGATGATGAGGAGATGTAAGGACGTGGGCTTACCTCTCCAAGTGTAATCTTATCACTAGGTAAACTTGCTCCAGTCAGAGTTATAAATGTTCGTCCCACGTAGGACCAGTAGCAGTAGGACGTATAGGCTGCGAAAGGACGGCGGACGGACAAGGATATATAGATATAAACGTGGAGAAAAGTGGGCAGGTAGATGCTAATGGTCGTTCGGGTGCATATCGTCGGCCAAGATGTGTTGTAGGGAAAGTCCAGTCCTCGCTTAAAAGCATTGTGAAGTAAATCAGTCGTCATTTTTATGTTATGTAATCCCAACAATCAACATTTTTCACAGAAAAAGTAATCTTAAAAATAATTTTTCAAAAATAGCGAAACTGCTATTTCCAATTCAATATGTAAAAGGAGTCAGTTAAACTTGTCCTAAACGCAGGTAAAAGCTTGATTGTAGGGACTTGGGTGACATTGCGGGGTCTGGAGATACTTCTTCACCGACGATATAGCTATACATAGACTACCTACCTAGCTATACCTATATAGGTATAGCTCCAGACATGATGGCAGTAGGCGAGAAATGAAGGGCTTTTGAGGTTGTGAGGTTGAGCCAAGAATGGAAGGAGTTTCATTCTTGAATCCATCTCGTAAGGGAGTTAGTGGATGGTCTTCTCATGCAAACCTTATCCGGGTAACGCCCTGATCCATTATGATCACTATATGTAATAATAATGCTTACGAGTTCATGGGAAGGGTACTTGAGACGCCGCTCAATTTTTTTCCCTTCGTCTTCTTCGTCTACTTCTTCTTCTTCTTCTTTCTCACTCCCTCGCCTTTCTTTGCAATTCTTCTTGTGGATTTTTCTCTCGTCTTGTCGATGATTGTGTAGCAGGCATTGATCCGCCTTCCTCTCATTCTCTCTCCCCGTGATTGTGTTCGCGTACACACCATTTCGGAAGTCATTACGCCGATTTACTCTCTCCTTCTGCAAAGTGTGTGTGTGTGGCTGTCTGGCTGTGTGGCTGTAGGCTCTCTCTCTCTCCCTCCACATTTGTTAAAACCTTTTTTCTCAGTTCCGTCTCCCACTTGACCTGCCTGAAAGTTTTTACTTGACCACTCAGCAAGTAATGAGTTTCACAGTCATTCCCGGCCTCCTTCCTTCCATGTATGCCTTGCACTGCTGGTCCTGCATGGGCAGTCCTTTACCCACACACATGTATCGTCCGTTCGCATAATGTAAAATGACAGAGCATGTTTCGGCCTGCTCTCTGCCCTGGCCTCTCGCCATGTGTAAACGACTTTCTTCTTTCTCCCTTGTAATAATGTCTTTTTGTCTTAGACTCGCTCCCTCGCTCCCTCAACTCTCTCAGGTGTGGGAAAGTTTCTCTCTGTGTGAAAGTCATATATGAAGTCAACTTTTTAATTTAGTTGAGTCCCGAGTACAATGAGACGAGGGAAAGTGGTTATGATGATTACAAATAAGATTGAGTTGACTACAAGTGTGACTCCAGGGTAGTAATTCCTCCCGGTTAGTTCCCTTACATGTGTTGCTTTTACGATCTGACTCAAATCGTCTATAACTATATCATCTCGTACTTTCTTGGATTACGGAGAGCGAGGCTGCGGAGGGAGGGAAAGAGCCATGAAACTACTCTGGTCTCCCTGCCTCTTGACGTGCTGTATATACTAATTAGTATAACTGGCACCTGCGTTATTATTCCTAAATTAAATAAGACCACTGGGTTAAAATTAGACAAACTTTCTTACAACATTACCGCACGGCACTACAGCCCTTCACCGACCAATTCCCTCTGGCGTGTTGTTATGTGTAGAGGATCTATGAATTGTAATGTAGGATACCGCGAAGACAAAGGCCCTGTAAATATAATTGGACAAATCCGCTTCCTTCCCAATCCCGACTCTAGAGAGAAATTCAGGAATGCCAGATTGTCAACCATCGATTTTTTCTGATTAGCTCCTCTCTGACTCTCCTTCTGAAATCTAGAGTCGGAGTGGGAGAAGTTAAACTATAAAGTACTTTGTCAAGGCAGTCCCGAGGTCTTTCAGTTATGACGTCGAATGAGTTTTCAAAATGGGCAAATACCATGTTTTACATTGTTTACGAAAGTCTAAATCTAGTTTTACAATTCTTGAAAACTTAAAAAGTGTGAAAAAGGCAAATACCATGTTTTTTACACTTTTTCAAAACATTGCATTTTCCATTTTTCCAATGCTGTTTTCCAACCCAAGTTCTATTGACGTCATATTTGCAAGGCTCCCTTCTGCATTGTTTCTCCTTGTTCCCTGTTCTCACTAGACTTCACCACAGTCACAATATCAGCAGTATTCATGCCAACCACAGTTGTCTCGAGTGGAATTTCCCTGATTTCCAGTTTACACTATACCTGCTTCTATGGGGCCGGGACTGGGTTTTGGTTGGTGTAGAAAATAGAGCTTTTTCAAGTGTTATTTTTCGTTCATTCTGTATCTGTATATAGTCTCCTACGGATTTTTAAATTGCGCATTTTTTTAACTTGAAGAGTACAGTCAGTTTGAATTAAAATTTTCACTGTTTGCCGCAGATAGCAAGGTCAGTCATTGGGATTGTGAGTGGGAGATTTTTCTGTCTTTTTGTTTTAAAATAAAAAAGGATGGGAGAGGGAAGCTCAGAATCTGATGGATTTGAAATGCCTGGAGTGGAATAAATGGAAATAATTTAGCTGACTTGGAATGACAGTGTAATAACTATGACGATGTTAATTCTGAAGGACTTTTCTCGATGGAAGTCAAGTCCCTTTGGTATGGTTGAGAAGTTGTTGGAGAGAGTGCATTTTATGCATGATGTAATTGTAATGCAGAGTGTGAGGAGATGATGAAAATGAAAACGGTTCTTTTAGTTGGAATTCTACTGAAATATTTAAAACCAAAGTTGAGATTAGTTGTGAGGAGAAGGACGCGTAGAGTGTATGAGCCTCCGCGTAATCGTATATTTATGGATCGTTTCGTTGAGGAGTGAGGAAGTGTTCGGGAGTGAGAGAGAGAGAGAGAGAGGAAAAAGGGAAAGGAGTTGAGAGTTACGCATTGAGTCATGAGAAAAATTTCAAGACTCTTTGTTGGAGGCTGTAAAGACACAATGGAATAATGTCTGCCTCATAAAAGTAGAAAAGGCTAACTGGTATTTCAGTTTTCGAGTCATGGATTGATAGGACAAAACATTCATGGATCTTGTCTGCCTCCAACTGCAGAGATCGCTCTCCGAGTCTTTTTCATGACTGTTTCACCAGATAGGATTTCCCAACAGCCGTCCTCCATCAGCCCCTTGCCTCCTTCCATGCATAGTTTGAATATTTTCAATGCGTAAGCTATTGAATGATAAAAAGCGATAAATCCCTAGGACAACAACTCATCCGCCAATCCATATGTAGCTCCAGAGTGATCAAGCATTGTTGTGTCCGGAGAGCGACGCGCACTCAGTCGTTTCAAAGATCTCCGAAAAGGCTGGAGAGAGAGAGAGAGAGGCCTCCTAGTGGACCCCTGCTGATTGTTGGCCGGATCAGCAAGGGGTCCAAAGCAAGCCCTTGATTCTTGTCTCATCGTCAATCGCCCTTTGCTTCGCTTATCCACAGGCAATTGCCCACGTTTTCGTGTTTCCTTTCCTCACATTACGTGAAGCAAAGCCCCAGAGTCCCACTCCAATGTGTCTGCGTATGTACTGGATGGGAACTGGCAAGGGAAGGAGAGAACTTGCTTCTAGATGCTACTTTAACGGACATACGTCGTTTCTTTCGTACGCACATAGGCGCCTTGCAAATGTCGCATCACAGCGTTTGAGTTGGGAAACTCATGAGTGTGTTGAAAAATTGTGTAAAACAATTCCTATTAGCGCTTTCAAAAATTCAAAAACTACATGCATACACACTTTCTTGAAAGAGTGTTTACCCTTCCCAAGCCTATCCAGTTCAAAAAAAAGCAAAACAAGTTTTAAACTTTTTGAAAGAGTCCAGTGTAAAACGTGGAATTAGGTTTTAAAAAAAGAGCTTTTCGAAACAGTGTACAGTAGAACATAATATTACCCTTTTCAAAAATAAAGCAAACTCAAATATGTCTTTTGGAAACGGTGTAAAACTTGGAATTTCCCTATTTCGAAGTATTAGTCATTTCTACTGTGTAACGACAAACATCATATTTGACAGGTCCCCCAGTAGTATTACAGAGTATGGAAGTTATATCTTGGTATAGAGTTGGAGCTCTAGGCAAGTCTGAATGCGTAGATGTGTACTACTAGCACGTCTACTGAGGGTAATAGGATGGGATAGGAGTTTATGAGATGGGGAAAAAAGACGAAACCATCTTAGATGCAATATAAGCCTCAATAATCATCATCTCTCAGCTGTGAAAACTTTAGTCCCTCCCATGAATAATATTACATCCGCGACCATGCAGCAGGGTTTACACACACCATCACTCCCAGGGCAGGGCAAGACTATCCTACACTAACTATACATACGATATGCAACTTGTCTCTCACGATAACATGAGGTGAAATAAAATGAAATTTTCAAGAAGATGAGTCAAATGAGTTTCGGCCTCCCCCTTCGCTCTCCATTGAATTGAAAGTCCTCTCTTTTTTTATTATTTCATTCCAAGCTCGCCGGCCACGTCTTCTTCAAATTTAAATTCAACGCATTTGATTTCCTTTTCTAAATCTTTATGAAGACCGACTTTAAAATAGTTCACTGTGATATATACATACATACGTCCTTCCCTAACAAAGTTGACGCCGGTAATGACTTTTCTTCGCTATCACGGACAAACTGTTCTCCTTCCCGCTATTTTCTAAATCTTGGCCTCCGCCTATATTTATTCGATATTAATGAGGTAATCATTGTTGAGTTGCGTTTATAATTAGGCACCTTGAGCCCCTCCACTAGAGCAATTTTAGAATTGTAATAATTTGATTTTAAGCCTGGCGTCATATGCATGTTGTGTATCTATCCAGTCTGCCAAAATACCATGCCAGTTCAAAATACATATACCTATACAACTGTGAAATAAGTTAGGTAAGTTTACTTATTAAGGCTACTAAGACCTTTTCCCAAACTTGAAGAACTCGGACCTGGAAAACTTTGTAGTAAGTTGTGTGTGTGTTTTCACTGTTTACAGATACTCTGGTGGTGTGATTGGGTTGACAGGAAATATTTTTATAGGGACAGTAGTAACATGGATTGGGAGTTGTAACTCACTATTTAATGAAGCATATAAGGACAAGAATATTGGCCGTAGCCCACCAATGATCCTTTCTCTATAGATTTTGCATGAGCGATTATGTGTGTGTGTGTGTCTAATAGAATAAATGCCATGACCATCTGCCATGACCTCAGAGGGAAATTGATTTTGTCTCACTTCTCGTAATATTCAAAGAATTACTCAGTGCCCCATCGCCCAGAGTTGTTTATTGTTCCAGGCGCGGTTAGGTTATGCCTATACGGTTCAGCTTCGACTGTAGACTGGAGTCACTTATGGAGATTTATAAGGCTAGTAGTAGTAGCCGTGAACTAGGCATACAACGGAAATAGCTACTAGAACTGCAATATCTTCTAATCCTATGGGCCGAGTGCTTGTTTCTGGAAAATTGGACTTGGAACATATTGGAGTTACAGGGGCGATATATGTATAGGCTCGGAGTTGATTGTAAATAGTTGGCAGAAAGCTGCTGGACAGAGTCCTAAATGTTTTTGAGTGCATATGATGGAAATGTCGCTATTAACTCTCGGCCTTTGGTTGAGCTTGCCGAGATTTTGTTTGTAAAGTGTGAAAGTGGGAGCCGGGATTATAAGGGAAGTGTATGAAATAGAAAACATCACATTGCCATGACTCGTGGTTTCCATAATTAGAGATCGATACTTGACTGAAGGAAGGGAAAAGGATCGTATCGTTCTCTGCTCGTTTCGTTCGAGTTGTTGAGGGAGTGTGTATGTGTGTGTGTGTGTGTGTAGCGTTCTGGTTTATCTCGAAAATAAAGTACGCAAAACGCAATCCATAAAGTTCCTGTCCAAATTTTGTAACTCACTCGAGCCTCCATGTACACACAACATAGATACCTTCCGTAGAATGGCAACTTCACTATTACATAAAAGAACAGGCTAGGTCACATTATACATACATGGATACTCTCCCACATCATACAGCGATATATTACAAGGAAACAAACACCAGCGGACCAGTCATGGAACCTGACCTAACCAGACCGAGCCGTGTAGTTAAAGACCCATCGGGATTGTTTCTATAGATCCAAAGTTTCCACCGGACACGGGAATGATTCTCATTGTGTTATACTTTATATTTCAGAGTGTAATATGGCTCCCTGTCTGTACAATGTTATCTACTGGGCTTCCTTAGTGTACAAGTTCCCACTCCGTTTCCGTCTCTATTTGTTGTGTGATCAGTCACCAGTTCCTCGGAAAGTATGAATGCGAATTGTTTCAACTGGAGAAGTCCACGTTTAAAAAGTTTCCCTTAGTTGCCTCCAAAAGTTTCCCTGACTGATTCATCCTGGATCCCGGGCCCTCATTTCCCGGGGCTATTGAGTAAGAAAATACGGTGGTGGGAGACAGAGAGAGAGAGAGAGAGAGAGAGAGAGAGAGCTTTAAGAGCTAATGCGTTTCCATGTGACTCGGGAGTGCAGTGACGTGGGCTCCTGCAGGAAGGAAAGTGACCAGATTTACTTTTTCCAAAGCAAATTCCCCCCCGCAATATTGGAACTCCAAGTTTGGAATTTGGAATCACACTCTACTTACTCACCATGGACAGCCAGCCATATGATGTGAATCTATCTGTCTGTCTGTCTCACTGCACCCGTGTCTGTCCCTTAAGCTCCATTCATGCTGAACATACACTACTATGTAGTTTTGACGACCGCAAAAGCTTCTGTTTTCCTTGTTTTCAAAATGAAACCCTACGACTTTAATGAAATACACTACTTGGACTCTCAATGTAACTCTGATATCGTTTCCCCTCGATAAAATCTAGTATATTGGACGGTAAGCAAAAGATTGACTTGGCCATTTTATTCCTCTCTGGGAGTGCTTCACGGTTTGCAGAACATTTACACTCAACTGGACAAAATAAAGCCAGTGGTCAATGAAGTGATTTAGCCGGACTTGAGGAGGACGTTGGGGGAAGAAAAAAAAATCTTACAATAAGAGAGAAATTATTTTCTTTAGGCTCAGCCAAACAGTTTATTCATGGTACAACGGAGCCATAGTTGACTTCCTCACTTCGAAATAACCATTGAATTTATGGGCCCCAGCAAATATTTTCCCTAGTCATTATGTCCCTCCTGCTCTTACAATAATAATACAACGCTCTCTGGCATCCACCAATATCTATTTTTTACCAACTTTTTTCTTTCCCGACGTACCTGCTGATTGTACGCATTTGTACTTTGTAGAAGGTAGATACACGCCTTGTAAGTACAATAAATGATTGTACCATTGCATTTTACGCATGGTTTACATTTTTATTGTTGCGCAATTCACTAAATTAACGGGGATGTATTGCAAGACTAAATTAAAAACTACTTAAAATAATACCTATTGGCTTTAAGTTTATTAACACAGTGCAATTACGTTAACTCACGTCAGTGCCCTAAGATGTGCGTGCTTTTGCGGAATTAAAAGTAGTCTCGATTGAACTAAAGGAACAGACAAAATCATGGATGTTTCACCGTTCTCGTTACTCATCACAGCCCATAAAGTACCTACCTATCTCTAGTCAACATAACCGAATAAACTAACTGCACAAATACGTATTTCCCTTATTTCATACTTTGTACAGGACAGTTTTATTATATGACAATTTATTTATTGGTTGCTACGTTGTTATTAGTTCACGTCATAAATTGGAAAGAATGCTCTAATAATGTAGTGTGTAGGTGATGAGAAGGCGTAGTAACGCTACGTGGGTAGTTAGGAGCCTTGCAAATATAACGTCATATTATTTAGTTTTAAAGAAGGGAAGAAGTAAAAATAATGTTTTGAAAATGCGTAAAAAACACTAGTTGCATATAATAAAAAATTGCAAAAATAGTTTTAAACCTTTTGAAAGAATATAAAACAGAGTTTGATCATTTTCAAAAAGTGCAAAAGCAGTTTTACACTTTTTAAAAGAGTGTGAAACATTGTCTGAACATTTTCAAAAAATACAAAAGCAGATTTACACTTGAAAAAGTGTGAAACATAGTTTGAACATTTTCAAAAATTACAAAAGTACCTAGATTTACACTTTTTGAAAGTGTGAAATTAAAGATTGAATATTATCAAAAAATACTGAAACGGATTTACACTTTTTGAAAAAGTGTGAAACATAGTTTGGCCATTTTCAAAAAATACAAAAGCAGATCAACACTTTTTGAAAAAGTGTGAAACATAGTTTGAACATTTTCAAAAAGTACAAAAGTAAATTTACACTTTTTGACAGAGTGTGAAACATAGTTTGAACATTTTCAAAAAGTACAAAAGTAGATTTATACTTTTTGAAAGAGTGAAACATTGTCTGAACATTTTCAAAAAGTACAAAAGTAGATTTATACTTTTTGAAAGAGTGAAACATGGTACCTTTCAAAAAAGTCATGCCTATGGCGTCATACTTGAAAGGCCTCTTATTTTCAAAAATTATCTGTAACCATATAGGATCTGTGTATAGTGCTGTAGCGGTAGCAACTAGGTCCTGCATAGTAGTACTATGGGCGATGAAAATTAGTATTGCAGATAGTAAATAAGTAGCGTCCGGGTTGGACGAAAAGGACGGACTGTTTACGAGGTGTAACAGATTTAGAGGTGTAATTATGTAGCTGCTCTGTCTGGAGCGGTTGTCACTGAATGCTATCGACAAGATGTGTGTTGTATTTATTATATGTTCACTGAATTCAACGTTAATAATTGTACACCTTGTCTGGATCGATTCGCTAATGTTTCCACCGCTTAGTGTTTCCCCTTTGGCAAGACAAAGGGAGGGCGAAGCCGAGTGCTATAGACAAGAGCATTACGTCTATGGACTAATCTCTGGGTGGCTCCGCAGTCTCCATGGCATGGCACTCACCTAGTCACATTACACTACATTGCGCTCTATTCTTCCCAGGTGCCTTTTACCTTCACTATTGACGTAGCTACGTATTACAAGGCTCCATGCTATATGTATATATCCACCAAGTTGTGTCTCTGTGCTCCACAACCCACCAAAATGTATTGAAATCTTTTGTTTATCGAAGGTTTGTTGTCTAAAATATGATTATATTTTGAACAGTGGTGGGCTCGTGGAGGACGTGGAATGGGACTCAGTTTGATATTTAATATAATCAAATGAAGGACAGACAATTACTTTTGTTCTCACAAATGTCTGCACACCACTCTGTGACTGAACCCCTTTCACTCCCAATTTCCTATTACTTCCTCTTTCTCTCTCTCTCTCTCATATTATTTATCTTGAGTTATTCAATTCTGACGCTGTGTTGTATTTCTAGCTCTGCTTTCATTCCATCACTTAGTCTCTCACATGGGAGAGTGATCAAAATGAGAAAATAATTTCCACAAAGTACCACACAAGAACAAAAATAATTTATGTTAGGGCTTTATATTAATGGAGTTAAATCGTGGGGTCATAGGAATAGTAGTTCGATATACTTATAGCCACCTACATATATCAGCGTCCATGTGAAAAGGATTTTGGCCGACATACCTCAGGACTGCCTTTATGTATTGTAATTGTTGGGAGTGAATAGGGACCATTGATGATTCGGAGGTTTGGTTGGGAATTATTCCGTTTGGATAAAGTTGAGTGATTTCGCACATGCTTAGGAAGCACTACACATGACAGGATATGATTCTAATAAAGTTGAAAGAAGAGTTGAAAGGACTTAGGAAATTAATTACTTGAGTTTTAGACAACTGACACTCACTCACTCACCAGCCAGCCAGCCAGGCAGCCCTGGCTATGGGTCAGCGGCTCGAAGCTGGCTGTCTCCCTGTCCATTGATAAAGGGAAATCAAACAATCCCTTGTTCCTTTGTTTTAAATTATCAAGGATTAAAATCAAACTGGGCTTAGGCGCTGCGCTGGAAGCCATCCCACATCATCCCACCAATAGCCTACATACAGGCTCCCAATAGAATCTTCTAAATTCATATGTTGAGTGAGGAACGTGATGGAGGGCGGAGGGAAAGTCTTAGTTTGGAATCAAAGACGTGTAATTTTATAACATGAGCTCAGTTTCAGCAGCGGAGGCCCTTCAGAGAAGAACAACAGCACAACATGTCAGATGGTTCTGGTTGGGATGGTTAATGCAGGGAAAGACTGTCAGCTGTGCATCTTGTCTCTGCACTTGTGTCGACAAATTGGTTTTCCCCGCGTCCTAGGTGTCATGGCTGGAGCACATATTCGCACACTCTCGGACGCTGGCAATTTCCACTGGATTTTATTTACGCTCACTTGATATCAAATGAAGTAGTGTTGGGTGACTGCCTGCTGAAGGGACTCATCTATCTTGTATGTGTAGAGGCATCGAGCTGGAAGGTCGTAGGATACAGTCTCTGGAGTTAACCGACAGCTGCTCCAGATACACCTGGGAACCACATAATATATAGCTATATGCAAAAGGTGGTATAGGTATATACTGTTCTGTATAGTTGTGTGTGTGTGTGTGTGCTTCTGCTACTGGTTACTGGTCTGGGTGTGTGATCGGGAGATAGGCGGCTGAACAAGTTATCTTAGTTCCTCAGGTTTCCAATCAATAATGCAAAGTGGAATTGTGTACACGTATCGTCGACGCTAATAATTAATGGGAACATGCATTCATTATGAGCCTTCTCAAATTGGGGTTGAGAACATGATGAACTTGGCTTATAAATTTATGTTATTATCCATGTTTGCATGTGAAGGTGGCTAAGCCCATCATTTCGTGGGAGCCATATATTGGGAAGCTATTATATTGTCGTAGGGAAGAACTCCATTCAACTCGGAACAATCCATATCCTTCTCTTTCGAGCTTTCATCGGGTCGAGATTCAAGTCAACTTTCGATTCGCTTTCCCCTTTTTCTTTGTAGTAATGAGCATATCGGGTCTTTAGATCCCATACTCATAATTTTGACAAACTATCCAATAATTGAGTGAATATATAGGCTTTCCCTTTCAGATGCGCCCTTGTGTTCCATGACAAGGAAATTACAAGTGGACCGCTAATGCACGTAAATGAGTGTGGATGTACTTCCTTTGATTTTGTGTTTGTTTGAAAAACGATTGAATTAGTGGTCATGTCAAAGGTCAGCGCACTTATTCCAAAGTTTGTACCGCACCACTTCAAAGCCTAAATATTCTTCAATTAGAAAACAAAAAGGCTTTTTACTTGCTATTAAGCTACATGTACGTTTTCACTTTTCACATGTGAACTTTCCATGCATGTCATATTAAACTTAAAAGCTGTATATTTTTTAATTGTAAGGTTTTTATAATACACATTATTAAAACAATTGACCAAGATAGATATACTTTTCATTAAAGGGAAAATTGTGCATCTTTTGACTCATCTCTCTTGACCATGTACCTACGTTAAATGCTTCGATTGGAGAGCCTTCATCACTGGCAAGAGAGCTCTTGGATGATTTTGGTGGATTGCATGATTAGGTACGTCCGTACCTGTTTTACGACTGCAAGGGAATGGCTGGGCTTAGATAGGTATATGTATATAATATGGGAAAGTTGTTTTCGTGTCTGTCTGTTGCTTGGCCGTCTGAGTCAAGACGAGAGTTGTAATAAGAGTCTAAGTTTACTCATCCATTTCTAGCGTGTAGATAAAACTTATGAGTGGATGCATGCGTGGAGAATAAAAAAAACATTGTGTATAAAACTTCATTGGACAGAAACTCTTGAGGTTTTTCAACAACATGATTCTTGATGTTTGGGCAGCGGCAGTCATGATGGATTTTAAATTTGATGGGAGGAAACAAATAAAAAGTAGGTCGTGAGGAGCTCGTTTTCCTCTGGTATAAAAATCCCGATATATCTATATAGGCCCATATTATATCTACACCTACACCCATAGACAGTAGTGCCCATACGACTGGGGAGAGTATGCTTCATGGTATTGAGGAAGTTGGTCGCCATCTCATTGGATCGCCGTAGTGGTGGTAGTGGTGGTAGTGGTAGTGAAGATAGAAGTGCTTTTACTCTGCATGCTAACTCCTGAGCTCCCACTTGCCATTCTATTGTGGTGGAGAAAATTATGTCGTTATAAGAAATGTGGAGTGAATAATATGGCGTGGAGGCAGAGCCTCATAAACCACAATCCTTTGATCGAAGTTGCAGACAGAACTCTTGAGTAAAAAAAATTTGTGCAGTGGAGTTGTACAGTGTACATCATCGCGGGTAGTAGGACTGGCTATGTCTGTGCCTCTCCTACTAGATCTGCATGTGTGCGGACGGCGGCATGGAAAACTGAGAGCTATGAAAAACAATGAGGCATTACTTGGCCGTTCCACACGCGTTGGTGTTCAAGTGCGGTTCTCGTTGCTCAATGTTGCATGTTGGATTCCTTTAGAAATGTTACGATTCTGTCTGTTAGCCTCCGTTTGGGCTTCCTTTTCGATTTTTCAGTTTTATAGTCACGGCACTTTCCCCATGCCACATCTCCGTGCATAAAACAATGTTGGTTTGTTATCTGGATGCTTATCCCTAATGTCTGTGTGGGCTGTTGGGTAGGTAGGTGGGTAGGTGGAGAGCGGGAGATGGAAATGTAGTGGGTCCTCTCCTCGCATCCCAGCACTTTCGTCTATCCTCAGTGGACAATTCTTTCGGAGGAAACGTAACGGCAACAGATAAAAACCATGTAGTAAGAATGAAAGAAGAATTGCAAAACTTTTTGCTTTATGAGCTGATGGCTTCCAGAGTAAAATTTAAATGCTAAAGGACTATGTATCACATTTATAAAGCGAGCCATATTCGAAGTGGAGGGTGGGAGTGTGTGTGGGCCATGGAGGGAGAGCGGCAGTGGGGGGAAGAATGGCCGGGAGAGTGTCTATGTGTGAAGCTGCGATAATAGAAGGGAAGAGAGAGAGAGAGAGACGCGAGAATCTGGGAAACTAGTTGGTCGGAAGACGATGGCGTTTTCTTCTCCGATCTTACTTGATGATGATGGCATTCTTGTCTTATGTTTCTTGAGTTTAGATTCTGCCCCAGCAAAATTCCACGTCGGGGTACTTGACGATGAATGCACACCACCTCGCTCACTCTCTATGTTTGTAGGGATGGATTTCTGAGGATGGATGTGTGTTTCCTTCTTCCTCTCCTGGCTTGTTGTACTAGTGGGTGAGACGGAAAGAAGTTCCTATTCCTTCCCAGCCAACACAACGAGTAAATATATCAGTTGAGGACAAGCTAGAGAAACCCAAGAGCGTTCACGCTTGGCTTACCCTTCTAGCATCTACCCTATCATACTTATCTTTAAGTTCTCTCTCTCTCTCTCTCTCACTCACTCCTTTTTCGGAGACGGCATTTTTCGGCTTTCAGATAGTTTCTGAGTTCCTGTACGAGTCAACGACTAAACGAGATGCGAATTCGAAATCTTCGCGATAAGAGCTTAGGCTCCAGAGAGAGAGAGAGAGAGAGTTTTCAAACACTCCTTATTCTCTCTTTTCGCAGCTTCAATGAAAGGAGCTGGATTCGTGTCATGTATGACCGGGTGTACATATCCATTTTTCTACACCACTGCCAGCTGTGTGACCCACAAGAAAGGGCAGAGTATGTATTGAAAACAATAACGCCACGCCATTCCTAGTACATCTTCTGTATAAAGAACCTGGAGGAACTTGTGTAAGGAGCACAAGGAAAAATCCACTTTTTTTTATACAACAAATAAAGACTACATCTTTTCTTTGTTTGCTTCAACTGAGAATACATTGTTTGTTCCTAGCTTTACTTTCCCCTCTTTGCAAAGAGTGAACAACTTTATCTCCATTTAGTAGAGGAGGCATACGGCCTAGGCTCGGTGGAGGTATGTATGTGCATGTACCTAGGACCGCATCTCTTAGTGCAGTAGTAACTTTCCTCTAGTATGACGTTGTAACATTTGGAATAACAATTACTTAGCTGTTAAGACGTTTTTAAAATCTCATTGACACAGTGATTATATCAAATCCACAAAGTTGCACAAGAAGAAGAGAAAGAAGAGAGAAAAAAAAGATTTCTATCGTGAACTTTACAGCTCCTTCCTTGGCTCAGTCCTCCTTGTTTTCTTTCACCAGTTCCAACTTTTGGGCTGAAGAAGGGATTCTCTCACAACTATGGCCGCAGTAACACAATGGTAATGGCTCCATGGAAACTAACTGTGACATGTGTATAAATGCGGTCCTTCCACTCTATAGCTTACTTTTAGGGCTCCTACTCCTACTATGGTACTCGTGGCCTCTATACATATATAACTACCTCGGTACACGCGGGAAATTTATTTTATTGAATGAATTACTTTTTGCAAAAAACATGATGAAGTTATCAAATACTACTGGGTACTATTAAAAATATTGGTTTTTCTTAAGTTTCCCTAACTTTTTTTTTACATTGACTTCCGTACAAACTTTCACTCTGACAGATCCCTTACAAAAGTTTTAAGGACAGAGCTATATCAGTTGTAAAAGTCATACAAAACGAATCATGAGGATGAGAACCCAAACATGTTTTATTTTTTTTATAGAACCAAGCACACACACACAAACTTGGTATATTTTTTGTTGCTGACTGCCATGATAGTCCTATGGCATAGCAACGAGCTATAGAACATGGGTAGATTTTTATCGGGGATAAAACTGAGAGGAATATATAGGATTATTTCAAAATATTTTATGTCTTTCTGAGAGAAAGTGTCTGTAATAGTACGCGAGTGAAGGAGTCAAGTCAGATCGATGACGTAAGGGCAGATCCCGAAATGGGCATTTGATGAAAATACAAATGTACTGGTCTTTGTATCCATAAATTACATCTCATTACTATGCTTTTACGGTTATGGCGGTGGCTTAACATATTCGGGAGAGTGCTATCAACATTGCATCATAACAATTACGATTTGAGATAGTAACATCCGTCCTCCTCCGTGCTCTGTGACCGCTTCCCCCGCCTGCCTTCCCTCCACCACAAGATCTAGTCTCTGACTAATATTATAACACTTTTATCTTACGGGAATCTTTCATGAGAAGTTCTTTGTTGTGACTCGGGGAGTGAGTTCTAGTGACTACTACTACCGCTGCAACTAGACTTTCTGGGAAGACCGACCACGAGTATCGTTTATGTACTGCAATGATCATGTTGTGACCACCATGAAACTTGTGTAATTTTTAAACTTTTCTCAAGCCAAAGTTTCCCCATCGAAATAAATGTGTCTAACGTCTTCCACTCTCTCTCTCTCTCTCTCTCTCTCTGCTCCCAAATAGCTCCACCTATAGATACTAGATACTCTTCTGTGAGAAGAAAAAAAGTCAAGTCCAGGGCTTAAACATGTCGACCCAAAATAAGTACAATACTTACTGACTTCTTTTAGCATCAACCCAGCTATATGTGAATCCTATAAACTAGCTTTACTACCAATACATTTAACATAGTATTAGGAGCGACAGCCGCTGCTCCGCTGGCTTCCTTTCCCTTTCCCTTTCTCTCCTCCTTTGCTCCATGTAATTGCATGGACTCCGAGTGCCTCCGCCTTTTATCTCTCGAATCCTTTATAATTTTATGCGGGAGTCCTCCAGTTGTTCGAGTACTTGCAGCCGCAGCCCAGACTATATAAATCGAGCTTCATCCCGCCCTTGTTCTACATGGGATTTTTAAGGTGATGTCCAGTTGATTCTTTGTGAGTTATTGGCAATTCGACTCCACTTAAATTACACGAGCTTCGTCGGACTGTCATCCCCATACATTTACGGCCCAGGACCTTTAAAGGAGGATGGTTTACCATTTTAACTGAGATATTTATTATTATTATTGGATGGCAATAATTATTATGCAATAAGTATGGACAGCATTTTTCGAATTGCACGTAAGATACAAAGGTACTTAGACGATTTTACATTTCTTTCTATTAGTGAAAGTGGTACTTTCACGACTAGTTTAGTCGGAGTTCATTCAGATCGTAAGGACTGATGGGAAGACAAATTTTGTTTGCAAAGATTGGCTTAGGGCTTACCGTGGGTGAAGAAGCATTGTGGCGTAACTCGAATACGTCCCTTATAGCTCACTTTGATGGAACAGTCTGCTTTGAAGCTGGGTTCTGATGGCTGCCTTTTAAGTTGTCTGTCTCACCTTGTTAATTTGCCTTTGTAACGCTCGTCTGAGTGGCCACTATGGTTTATCTCTATACAGAAATGCCAAGGGATGAAAGGACTCTCTGCTTGACTATTTTCCTCCTCCTTTTCTCTCTTTCACTCTCTCTTTCTTTATGCTCTCACACTCATTCTGCACTGGAGTAGGTAGTTTATGTGTATACTTGTTTATGTTCATAGCTCCGTATCTTTTTGGATCTCTTTCGAATGTCAGGATGCACTTTTTCAAGAAATGAATTAGAACTGGGTCAACTTCTTTCGCGTCTAAATGTCAGCAGTACGAAACCAGAATTATCCGTGTCTGCATAGTGCATTCTTTTTTATTAGGTTTTCAAAATCGAAGATGTTCCTCGTCGACACTAGTTATCAAAAGTTTAGAGAAAAATCCTGTTTTTTTATCAAAATTTGTTTTCCCTTGCTCTTCACAACTTGTGGTTTGTATTCACTCCTCTGCAGGACGTGGAGAAAGTGATTCTGATTGTGATTTGTTCATACTGCGTTAGTCACCGGGACTCTTTGTAGAAAGTATAAATGTTTCCTATTTTTAGTATTTTGAACAACTATTAGTACCTAGATAGTTTGTTTTTAAATATGTAGCCGTTATACTATTTTCGACGAGTGTAAATAGCCTTTAGACTGTTTGAAAAAGAGCTTAAGTGGTGAATGCACTTTTCATACGTAGACCTAAAATATTGATTGTTGGGACTGGGATTACGTCAAAATGCGCTTCGGCGGGCATTGGACTTGTACGTATACCTACAATGCTTCTTCGCAGTCTTAGTATAGTAGTAGTGAGTGTAGATAGCTGTGAAAGCATTTTAATAGACAAGTATTAGGATTGGATGTGTGTAGTTTGATGATGAGGCTTCCTCTGCTATATTTATTATGTATATGCCTATATTATGTATGACATGAAGAAGAGAGTACAGGAGAACATGAAGCAATCCGTCTTGGGTTTAGCTTTTATTGGAATCCAACTCCAGGAAGCATGGTGGCATTTGTAGTAGGTGCATTTATTCTTAACCAGTTTTCGCTGGGAAACAAGTCCTTTTAACTTTTGTGTGTGTGAGTGTGTGTTGTTACGAAGCGTTCATGTTTCTACGAGTTGGATTTCTTGAGCTTTGAAGAATCTCAATTGTGTATACCTACCCACCTACGTACATTCTCATGTTCGTGGACGTGTTGTGCAGATTTTCCAGTACAGATGATAAAACTACAATGATCTCCCTTCTCTATTCGAGTATACAAAGTAAAAAGTTGGTCTATGTTTTGTTCCGCTTTTCTCTTTCTCTCTCTCTCTCTCTACTTGCTCACTCTCAGGAAACTGTTGTTCGCCAGTCTGGAGAGTGTACATCATTCATATGCACACACGGCCCTACGAACGTATCAAAAAAAAGCGAGTCTGAACCAGCACCAAAGTTGAAGTAGTAAAGATGAGAAAGAAGTTTTGAGGAAAATCTGAGCCAAATCCTAAAACTTGCGTCGTAGCTACGATTCGTCATGGCGGTGTAAAGTATACTCGTTACGTATATTGGAAAGCTAGGCGCGGCCGTAACCATGGCCATGGTCGATGCAGAGGGATTCACTTTAACTATTCTTTTGTAAACAGGTGCTTTAGTTTTTAGTTGTCCTTTACAAAATGTTAGGGCTCTGCAGTGTGTGTGTGTGTTAGTTATGTACAGCTTTAGCGAGCCTTATCTGCCCCTGTAGCGTGTAGACATGATTTTATAAGAATCTAGACGATGGACCCACCTACATAGGTTCAGTAGCCAGTCGCTTTCTTATTCCTATGCAATTTTATTCAGTTCGTGTACTTTTATGGCGTGAGTAGCTTGGAATTTAATATTGCGTCATTTATTCTAATTTATTCTTATTGTTAGCTTCCCTTACCTAAGTTTGTGGCGTGATATGACTATAATTAGCGTCTCATTATGATTTCTGTGGCCACTTTCGTGACCCTGGGAGCTCTGTATTGCTTTCCCATCAATTTTAATCTGTGGGCGTACATTGACGTCTAATAGGGATTTGTCACTAAAACATTCAGGGTTAGAACAATAGATTTGGGGAACATACGTTACAGTACAGTTACTAGTTTTACTGTTCTTGAAAAGTGTAAATACTCTCTTATCATATGGTAATAACGATAACGCGTAAAACGTGGTAGGTATTTAATCCTTTTGTGTAAGCAACTACCAAAGTTAAAATTGGTTTGTGGGACTTACTTAAAATGATATAAAGGACACGCTGGACTTATTTACTTTAGAATAATTTTACCCGTGATGCTTCTTTCCCGACCATCCATACATAGGTATGTACATGTATGTTGGCAGTTAGGGATTTCCATCAAAAGTTTAAACTATTACACGATTATAATTTGAAATTGAGTCCATAACCAGAAATGTTTTAACCTTAAAATTGTTATTTAATGCTTTTTTTTTTATTTTCGTCCCACACTTTTACTCCTAGCTTTTCATGGAATTTTTGGTGTTGAATATTAATCTTTTGTACCCCCACCCCCCTCATACATACACACTTGCCGCAGTAAAATATGATTAATACAAGCCAGAAAAAAAGTCATTAATGCTCTTGCCATGTTGATGATTAAGCAAGCTCGAGTCTATATGTGGAACTAAAAAAAAGAGAGAGAACTACTAGTTTTTGTTCTCATCTCCTTCTTCTTGTTCATAATAAAATCCGGAGTTGAATGTGAGTGGGTTTGGGCAGACTTTCGTCATCCATACGTACATGGCAAACAAAAGTTGTGGGTTTATGTAAGGAATATTCATTATGTTGTTTCCTGCTGTTGTAACTTTCCACTTGTATCACATCGTTTCGTGCACATAAAAAATACACGCAAACAGAAAAGTTTTTTTCCCCCTCTTCTTCCCTTTGTTCTCCTCAACACAAGACAGGACTCTTTGGAGTTACTTATAAAATGAAGAAATATCATCTTATTGGCAAGTTTAGTCTCTTAGTTTTTGGGGGGAAGGGGGCTTTTGTTAAAGGGAGAAGAAGAAAAAAAGTGCGCATCTCTGTGTATTCTTCCGTCGATTTGAGTATGAGTATAAGATAGCGGACATGTTTTCTTTTGAGCGTGTGAGCATTTGGGGGGAATAGCCCTGGTCCATAGGAGTCTAGTTCCGGAACCGATAATAGAAGATGCGTACGGACTCTCTAAGTGTTTCCCGTGGACGTTTTTCAAAAACGATTCATGACAAGCCATAAAATGAAGTGTGTGAGGAGCATGTATGGCAGTGTGGAATAAAAAAAAATGTCCATGAAATATGCATGGGATTTGCCCGGCATCGAAATATGTACAAGTTGACCCACCATCTTTGGATGTGTCATGGCCGTTCCGTTCCCCGTACCTAGAATTTAATCTCCCCGTATATTTTGTCTGCCAAAGTGGACTCATGATGATATAAAATCCTATTCTTCCCTGGGTATTATAATCTGCAATGCTATATATATGTACTTGGCCAAATTTTTTTATGAGTGTCTGTATTTTTTGAGGGTCGTAAATGTGAGATGCTCTTAGCCCTTGGCCTTGGCTCGTCCGCTCTCACTCAGGGCTAATAAAAGGCGAAGGAAATTTTCTGGAGCAGCATCTCTCTTTTTTTCCTTCTTCATGTGACGTCGATATCTTTTTTTTAATAAGCTGTAAAGTTGATGTTTGATGCAGGAGAAGATAATTGTTTGAACATGACAAGTGTGCCAGTTAGACGGGGCTGGGAATGGAGTCAGAATTTGAGTTTACGCTCGGGGTCTCACTTCCGACCTCTCTGTACTCATCTACAGCCAAGAAGGAGGGAGGCCGCCGTCGCCTGGAATGAGTGGAGACGACCTTAAATTAAGGATTCAGTTCCATTAGAGCTACATATACCTACGTATGTATTGTCAAGCTCTGAAATATCTTATTTGTTAACGAAACAAGTTAATCCCGTTCCATTCTGAGCTGAGGCGCTTCACGTAGTTCACTTCGTCCTCCATGTTATTGTAGTGAGTCTAATGGTGAAAGTTGTAATCAATGCAAAGAAGCGGAAAGAGCAAACGGTTAAGCAAGGGAGATTTATTTGATTTCCTTTGCTTATGAACACAGATGAATCATGCTTGTTGGCGAAGTGCATTGCCAATCCTTCCCCAGACTATCTCTCTGTCCGTAGTAGTGGAAGTAGTAGTGGTGGTAGTAGTCGTAGTTGGCTCAGCTTAGTGCGGTCTCGTCCTCAGCATCAGCTCCAGCTCATAGACTCCTTCCTCCCACCCCAAAAGACCCCAAAGTACCGAGAGACAGACTCAAAGAGAGAGGAAGCTCCGAAAATTTCCAATTTCAAATACAATTATGTATCTTGGCGACGACTCTGGCTTCTCCAGCTCTTCGTCTTTTTCTCCACTGATACAGTCCTGGCTGTCTTCAACTTTAGAGCCAAAACTGAGGGATAGTCAGTCCGCGTGGAGTCGTGCTGGAGATCCCAAGCACGGGGCAACCCATGTATCACTGTATATTTTATACTTACGGCGTGTCTCGTACTGTGGAGCATGAATCCAAACGCCGCACAGTTCACAGCACAGAGAGAGAGAGAGAGAGAGAGAGAGAGAGAGAGAGAGAGAGAGAGAGAGAAAGCGAGTATCTATTCAAGTTTTTATTTTCGGAGGACGGCAAAGTAGGGTTGAACAAATAGCTTGCAATCAATCTCTCAATTAAGGAAAAGTTGGAAGCCTTCCTACTTTACTATGTACACTCGGGAAGGTAAACTCGCTGTAGTTGTTTGCAATAATGGATTTTTATACCGAGTTGGATGGAGGAGAAGGCTCCTTCTGACATCCTTTGTGCTTGAATTGTGGGAAGCTTGATAAAGCTTTTTAGATGTTATTACACAGTTACGTCTCCATTGAGGAGCCAACAGCTCGCGAGAGCACTTGAGAGTAAAGATTCCAGTTGAGTAGCGAATATAGAGGCAGGCAGCCACCTTCCCTTTCAGCGTATCGCTCTCCTTGTCGAGATGAAGAAGCATATTCATCATGGCTTGTAATTAATATTGGTCCACACAGCCGAGACAGCCAGACAGAGAGAGAGAGAGAGAAAGGATAGATATAGATGGGAAGCGTCTGTTCTGTTGGCTGATTCAGTTTTGAGTTCCACGGGGGTAATCAGTTAAAATCTAAAAGGAGAAGAAGAACTAAAAGTTATCGCGAGCGGTGGGTCTAGGTAGGTTTGGGAGGACGTGGCGAGGTTACACACATTATTAATGCATAAAGTGCACCATTTTCCTGAGCACAAGAAAATAGATGAGGATTTTCGCATTGGAAATGAAGGGACTCGATTTCCTCACAGTTCTCCTTTCCCTGAAACTTGATGCATAAATGGATGAGAGGAGGAAATTAATGAGGTGTGTACAAGATCGTTAATGCATCAGGGTTCAATTGTTAAGGGCGACCGTGTATCATGCACAGAAACTAAGACCTCCATAGCTGGGTCTGCACAGAACAGGATTCAATGCGCTCGGGCTGAGCTGTCTACTCTCGTTCAAGACGATGCGATGCTGGGTAGAAAGGCGCTCGGGCTGGTGGTCTCCAAGAGCCTGGACCTTTAATGCCAGCCATGTCTTCCGCCACATCCACTGCTCTGTAGTATATGGCCTCGTAGCTCAAAATACCGTAGGACTCTGGAGTAGTAGTGCCACTTCCATGTTGATTGTATGTTGATTGTGAGAGGGAGAGAGAGAGGCTGTGTGTGTGAGTCTGCATACGGTTTGCCTTGATAGAGAGAAGCTCAAAATCCGGCCAACCGTAATCTACGTTTGTATGGAAGGGAATGGAATGAAGTGGATGGATGGATGAAAGTGGCACTGGGATAGACCTAATTCCACTCCTAGACTAATGTGTGTGCTTCTGACGCTAATGAATAACCATTTTGAGCCAGACCAAAGTCTTCACCTTCGTGTTTAATGAGTTAATCCTTTTGGAAAGGAGTCTACGCTCCAGTAACAGCTTCTCAACTCACACCCCTTCACTTCCATTCACTCTCTCTCTCTCTCCTCTCCTCCAACATCACCCGCGTCCGCCGTCTCATTCACGTCTTTTTAAACCCAGCCGTCAATTCCACTGCCTTCTTCCTTTCTACTTGGGATTTTTAGTTGCAACCTCATACAAAGTCATACAGTCTATAGCTGTGTAGGTAGATCGGTACTTAGTATAGGCCGTCCCTGACTGCGGTTGGGTTGAGGGTGATTGTATCAGTAATCACAGTATCATAATATTTCTACTTACTGACTTACTCCTACTTACAAGCCCTGCCACGCTCAAGCACTCATGGCTCATCGCATGGAAAAATACATGATTCTCTTCATCCCAACCATTCCTGCTACCTAGACCCAAGTGTTTGTCAAGCACTTTCCATCGTCGATACACACACCGTGGCGCTGTACAGATAATGAGCTAGGAAATTCTCAGCCTGGAAATAAATCTGGGCAATGCAAATTAAAACTGCGATTGCGTTCTAATTCTAATAGTTTCAACGTTGCTAAGGTTCAAGGCTTGAGATGTAAAATAAATACAGATTGGTATTAAGGCACTGCCTAGCTTTTAAGTTTATCACGCCAATGCAATGATTAGCTTGGACTGCGTAGGGAAAAAAAGCTCGAAACTTCGGCACCACTGTAAAAATGCTCTTTAAAAGTGTATGCGATTTGTATTTGGAACAGATTCCGAGCACTTTTGGTAAGTATTAAGAATGCCTTCAGCGCGTCCTAAATTCAAAATCCGTGGATTAATAATTATTACCGTTTTTGCAGTGTGGAATTCACCATAAACTCATTGAAAAGGCGTCTTTATATCACTAAAACCGCATCAGAAACATATTATCAAAGCAGCACTTATTATGGCAGCTCTTCCACTGTCCTCCTACTGCGTTTCAAATGCATTCGGGAAGCTCTTTCAATATTGTTTGGGTACAGTGCAGTGTACAGATAATAAAACTTTTTGTACTAGAATTCATCTGTATGTTGGGAGAACAATTTTAATTCCGAGTATAGGAACGTATGTGGGTTTAATTAGAAAAATAAGTTTGCTGTATTTGAGATATTTTATTTATGATGAATAAAATATAGATTACAAATACCTAGTAAAAGTGTAGCCTGAATGTGGCTTTGATTTGGCTGAGTTAGTGGGAGCAGGTTGTGTGATAGATCCTTCTTTCATTGTCTCGCCCACGTCATGTCGTTTCATTGAAACGAACCCATGGCGAATGGAAATGGAAAGGGATTGAGTTTGTGTCCATGTGAGATGGAGGAGGTGGTGCTGGCGTAAACGTGTTGACGGATCTACCTAGCAACTATGGCCCTTCTTTTCCCCCGGATCCCAACCTGCAACTTGCAATCAAACACGTCTCGTCGTATTCAATTTTACATTGTATACGTACTAATCTGGCCGAATTTATCTGTGATCCTATGTTTGCACTGTGAGCGTGGAGTCTAGATGCATAAATATGTATGTTCCCCCTGCCTAGACCCTACACGCTCTCTACACATTGTATTCGGCTCATGCCTCGCAATGAATAATAAGTTCGACAAGTGAAGACGCGCTCCTGTTAAACATGTATTAGGTTTTCCCTCTCGTACAACTTAGCCAAGATTTCTTGACTAGACGAATAACTCGTCTGCCTATCTCTCTCTCTCTCTCTCTCTCTCTCTCTCTCTCTTTCTCTCTCGCTTGCCTCCATCCGCTCTGTCTACTCTTTATTTTATTCGCTTTATGTTAGTTTGAAGTAGCGGTAGCTTCTCCTATAACATAGCCAAAGGATTCATGCGGTTAGGCATGTACTACTTTTTTTTTCTGTGTGGGGTTTGGATTTTTTTTTAAACTTTTTTTCTTCTCCTTCTTGTAAGTTGGCAGGCACGAGAGTTTTTTTTTTCAGAAGAGAGGAAAATTTCCTTGAGGGAAACAATTTTGCATTTTCTAACTGTCTATGTGCCTGAAATTTGAAATCAGGTGGACCTCGAAATTCTAAATGTCTTGTACATACAGGCATACGTGGACGTATGATGAAAGAGAGTGGATACGGACGTTAGGTACTCACATGAGTGTGTTTGAGTATTTTTTTTTGAAGGGAAGATCTAGTACTCAGTAGTCTTTAAAATTGTTTGAAGTAGGAAGGAAGGAAGGAAGGAGAGAGAAAAAAATAGAATGTACCTACTTATTCCAGATAAAATTATTATGTAAATTGAAGTAAATTGTGAATTCCCACAAGACCTCAAGTATTGTGACTGCATTTGTGTTCCTCTGGACGATGTTTTAGATTGTAGAGAAAAAGAGATATGTGACATCATGAGGTGGTAGGAAAGGGTCGCTTGGGTAAGCTTAAAGTCAGAATAGTACACTTTCCTGGGTTCGGACGCTTGCCAATATTTTTGTCAACAAAGCTCACGTTGCGTTGCCTGTACTTTGCTTGCTCTATTACTCCGGGGCTTTGGATGTGTGTGTGTGTGTGTGTGTGTGTGCAGAGGTACATTAGATGGGCCGAGATAGTAGTGTTTTGTAGTACGTGTATACTGCTGGCTCAACTACTACTTGGGTCCTCCGGATATATCTCAAAGTGTATCTGGTAAGGTATAGCCTAATAGGAGCGCGTGTATGTGATGATAGCTTGGTTGGGAGTGGGACGGAGCTGATTTGTTGTCGTTTAAATTCGTTCTACACTCTGATTTCTACTCACAGGGCTTAGTAATGGGAAGAAAATATTCTATCGTATCAACTCACAGGGCTCACTATCCTTTATATATACACTCTCCGTCTACTTGGCCGACTCCAAGAAGTCCCATTAAGAGCTTAAGTCATGCAATATTCGGATTGGGTGATGACGATGAGATTCTTTTTTGCTTATCTACCAACTTATTTCCATATTTTCCCCTTTAATCGATGGATTTCTTCATATGCTCCACTTTGACACGACACCTTGTCAGCAGGACGGTGTAGCCATGTATAGATGTATACCCTCAGTCGAATGTCAAAGTCTCGCAACTAGTAACCTCCTTCCACTCCAGTCAAAAAATACTATGTACTTACTTTTCCTAAACTTACATAATTCAAACTGGGTAGTTCTAGTGTAGTCAAAAAGGCCTCCTCTGTTTCCCAGTGGGCAGCATTTTGGAAAAAATAAAAGAAATACTAGTGCTAGCGTCTTTCTAGGGACTCACAATCAGAGGTAGAGGGACGACTGCTGGATGTTTAAAGCCCTTTAGTCAAAGTCATAGGATGGCATGGGGTAGGAACTACATCATATTTTCTGCACACGATAGATCGATTAGCTGTAGGAAAAATATACAGGGACGTCGGCTAACAACTTAAAATTGTTATTGGGGTGCTGGATGTTCTACTCAATGGAAAAGAAAAAGCTCATGTGGAGACTAGTGTTATTTAGACGGAAGAAGCCCTTTCATTGGAGTCATAGGGAAAAAGGGAAGGAAAATACTGCAGCACGCTCCTCACGTACCTATCGCCTCGTCGTCTATTTAAATGTGAAAATGTGTAGTGATTATGTACGGGCGAAATGTCCAATAAAAATTTCCTTTTCCAGGAATTGGTAAAATAGCAAAGAATGAGGGAGAAAGAGAGAGAGAGAGACACTTTCTTTTCCAGTATACATAGTGTCAGAATTAGTCGCATTTATTTTCACTGCTTCTCAAAATTCGGTTGAATTCATGGGGAATCCTGTACGTGCCGTTGAATTGTTGAATGGTTGAATGCCGTGTAGTTTTTAAACATTGTCTCATCTATTGATTTAAAAAAAACGAAATACCTACTGTATAATATTATGCATGTAGAGCCCTAGAAAACAAACTATGGGATGGTCAAGTAATTGCTGTGCTTGTTCCAGTCAGCAACAGAGTTCTTGAGTTTGAGAAATGAAAACTGCACTCGACAACAACTCCTATTTCTCTTCCTTTTTAGCAAACTTTTAGTCCAGACATCCATGCATTTCTTACCCGCAGCTGCTCCTTCACGAATTTCGCTCATGATTTACAAGAATGTGTGGTATTTGTAAATGTCATATTATGAAACAAACAAAATACATCGTGGGGGAAAGATAATGGTACAAGGAGCAGAGCGGTCCGGTGCGGTGTACTCGTATATCATGTAGTGTAAGAGCGTCTAATGATAAAAATGTCTGAAAATGAAAATCAAAAAGTAATTACCATGTAAGGATTGAATACAGACTTGTGAGTATAATGGGAATTTTTTGTTTTTTTTATCTATTTCAGTCAATGGCTCTAAGTCGGGTGTACAGCACTGTAATTGTAGTCACATGCATGCTCTGCTACTACAACAGTCTCAACTGCGGCTTTGTCTTCGACGATGTGAGTGCAATAAAAGATAATCGAGACCTGAGACCTCAAACGCCCATCAAAAACCTATTTTTTAACGATTTCTGGGGAACGTCAATGCACAAGGTTAGTAATTTACAACTTTCTCAATTTATGTATACGCGGCTGGTGACCTTGCGGGGTACTTGTATTGTAGTCATTATTTATTTATAAACTATATGTGTGACATTGCCGTTTTAGTATGGTATCTGGTCCGCTGTTGTACCTATGATATAGTAATTATTATTTGTATACAAACACGGTCTCTTTGAAACTTCCGCAAGTCATTAAGGAAGTGGGCAGAAAAAAATCTTCTCTTAATAATAAACCAGTGCTCAAGCTAATGCCCTGTGTGCTCCATTATAATTCTCAAGTTATAATTATACCGGCGGCGGCGGCGGCTACGAAAGTGCGAAGATGCTTTCAGGCTGTATGCGTATAGTTTTGGGTAGGCTACCGTCGAAGCTACCTAGGTACTGCTATAAGTATATCACAATAGATTTTGATTCTTGGAGAGATTCTTTATGTCCGACGGTTTTATGAGTAGGGCTATGCAAGTGGGGAAAGTCCTTGGCTAAGCTATATAATTATTATTATTTGAATGAAAATATTTTGAAAATAAAACATTGGGAGCTGGGAGGTTATTTGCATTCTAGATTTGCATCACAATGGAATCCTTTGAAAAGGGGAAAATCCAATTTATTTCATCATGTTTTTACAATCACACGCATAAAATTTTATTTACGACTGTCTTATTACCCGCTTTGATTACAGTGGCGGAATTTTCAAGGAATTTTCAAATGTAATAACTTTCAGCTCACCACCCCCTCATGTACATATTAATAATATACCTCGTCCTCAAAAAAACAGTAATTAATATTAGCCCTAAACCCATAAAGTTTTGGGCGAAAGTCTAAACCTTATTCTACGTTACTACGATGGCTCCATATAGTGTGAATGGTCTTCTTATCTGTTTGAGCCTAGGCCAAAAATACTTTTGTGGGAGGGAGGGAGAGAAGCTGTAAAAAAATTGTTTTCATTTCATTGGAATGACTGCCGTTGGAGCCAGTTGAGCTGTCGTTAGTCCTTCCATAATAACCTTGTTGCTTAATACGCTCGGTGACAGGAACTTTAGGAAAATGCGTACATAGGAGCATACATACATCTAAAGAATGTTTATTAAACTTTGCACAAGTCTGATAAATTAAGTAATTAAATGATTCACTTTCTCCAAATTTCATCAGCACAACATCCAGCCACGTGCACCCCTAAAGTGGCAAACTTTTACTAACATAATCGGCTTCAACATGTTTCATCCTCCTAACAAGTTTTCAATCCCCGTGCTATTAACAAGCTTTGCATTTTTTCTCCATTGATGACCAATATTGGCTATGTACATACATAATACCGTAGTGGGAGGTTCAAGGGATCCATAATAATAAGCACTAGTACGTGCATGAATCACCCACCGTACACTGATACTAGATTCCCCAGTCGTTGTCACGTCGCGTGCATAGCTATGTATATAGGTGGCTACACAGTATAGGGTTATATTTGTTGAAATTAAAAGCAAGTTTTTCTTTTGACAGAGTGTGATTGCCAAGTTGACAGAGCCTCCCAGGAAGAATTAATTTAACTAACGAGTCCTTCTACATGGAGAAAGGTTAATAGACAAGTCATGAACGTGGCAGTGTAGTCAATTTGGAATCATTGCATGTGCGTTTTTGGACGGGACATTAGTGGGAATTGTGAGAGGATTCTCATTGTTAGTAAAGAAAAGTATAGTATTTAGAAGTGCACTTTGGGTACCTAGAACCCGTGGAAATGTGAAAAGATAAGGTTTAAAGTGCAGGCCGTCGGAGCACGGAGCAGTAGGAGGATTTAGAGAGTATAAAGAAAATGATGTTGGGACCATAGCTGAAGTACTCGTAGTTACCTAGAAACCTCTCAATGGGTATCATAGTTACTGTTGTCTGTATCCTGGGAGCACATGCATGTAAAGAATCAAGTTTCATAAGAAATAAGGAAAAATAATACGAGTGAGAGAGGGAGGGAGGAAGAGAGAGAGAGAGAGAGATGGTGAAAGTAGATGGGAAGCGGAGCCGACGTACCTTTGCCCTGAGAACGCCATAACTTTCCTTGGGTGGTAATATTTTTGCAAAAATGCCTTCTCTGGGCTCGTTTTCTCTTTTCTATTGTAAGAATTTTTGTAGGATGAGTGTGTGTGTGTGTGCGGAGGTTGGGGTCTGCGTGTGAAGGGAGAGAGTTCTAGCTCTTTCTCAAGAAGACGTGGAAGAAGTAAGGGAGCACTACTTGGGCTCTCTGATGCTCTCACACGAGTGTGTCTCACGTTGTCCTTTGTCATATAATATATTATGCATTCGCTATGTTCTCTCTTCGCCCTCTCAACATATATAATGGAAAATTCTCCCTCTGCCACAGTTTCATGCTCTTCTGTATTCTCCCTTTTGCTGCCACAATAGTTTTCTCAGTCTTTTTATTTAAAAACTCCTTGACATTTATTGTCATCTTTATCTCTCTCTCTCTCTCTCTGTCTTTGTACTCGTCCACACATAGGGAGCTGCTAGATTTTGCATATTATGTAACTTCACAGCTTACCTCCTCTCATGCTCGTCATCTCTGAATATATAACGAGTTTTCTCCTCCCGACGTACACTCTTAGTGGTTTTCTTATAGGCTCCCCAAATGTTCATATAATAGTCAAGGACAAGAAGGGTTTCAGTGTTTCAACGGAAATGAAGCGCAACCACTGAGAAAATTTGATATCATCATTCTGTCATTCTTTTAGAGGAGCTATAGCTGTCTTCACAGTCCTATCATCACAATGGGGAAAGTCCTCTCGTACTTGGTTTTACCTTGTGTCTTAACTCTCACAAAGTGATACGATTAGTTTTCTGAGGTCAAGTGCTGTGTTTAATCTCGAGCTATCTTTTATTCATATCACGAGCTGTTGACATGTAGCTTTAAATAATGCATTTTGTGGGAGATCTTATCATATAGGTATATAGTTGAGTTTTTCTCTCTCCTCGTCTTCTTCTTTTTCTTCGTCTGTAGTTTGTTTTCAGCACACGAGTAGAGCTTCCATCTCTTTGTGTGGACTGCTCTTGTAGCTCTGCCGGCAGTAGTGCTCTCTTGTGTATACATGTAGACATTGCATCACATCCAAGATTGATCTGCTATTTGTATTTTTTGGTCGATAAAAAAACTTGGGACTGTATTCCAATGAAATCCTGTTACTTTCTTTTTAAAGTTTATTGTATTGTTACGAGTTGTTTACGGGAAAGTTTTTGGAAAGTTAAGAGAAGGAAAAATGGAAAACAAAGTTTTTCTTTAGAAAAGGAGAAATTCCTGCATTTTGTAGGGTCTTGAGGGTGGTGGTGGGTCTTCTACTATACTCACAACCATGAAACCTGGGCTTTTCCGTGTCAACTATAATACTTTCTCCGCGTCCATCCTCCAGCCTGTATTTATTGCGTCACAGCAGAAGAGGTATGTAGTCTTTTGGCAGTGGTGGCAAAGGAGCTCTCAATGAAAGTATATGGGGCTCCCGAGTTTGTAAATCAAGCTTTGGATAAATGGTTCAGTGCTGCTGCCATATCGGTGCTTCGCTTCGTCTTGAAGATAAGGGAGGGGAATTGTATATATACATAAGTACATACAGACAGGTAGATCTTTGTCCAATTTTAATCCAGCTAAAATGCTAGTGTGTATAATACTTTGTGATTTAGTTCGCAACGGCCGAGTCGTGTGATCAAAATCATGTGGACATAATTCACACGATTCACGGAGGCTATGGGAGATTCAAGTACGAGGCGCTTTCTCCAACGACTAAAAGGAGATTTGAAAATGCCTTCTTGAGTTATTACGAACGGTTTACTTTGAATCAGAAACATGTCATTGCTATATATTTATTTGGAACCTTGGTCTCAATGACGTTGCAATCTTCAGAAATCTGGTTCGGGTACTTGGGTCATATTTTATTGGCAAAATCAAGGGCAGCAGAGTTCGGGATCTTGGAATAACTTCCTCCTACGTACTATCTTTGCTCAGCACACCGTGTCGGTGTCAGCCGTACTCGTAGCTGAGAGTCTTTTCACGAAAAAAAAAGATATAAATAAAAGTATTTTCCTGACGTATGTACATAGCTGCTGTGAACAGCTTAAGAATTTCGCTATATGCACAACGTCTTTGGTGTACCTATTGAAGCTGTGTAGAAAAGCCTAATATAGAGATATTGAAGTGGGTAGCTAAATTAGATAAATATTTGTGTATAGCATTTCCGTTATTCTTCTGTCGTTGAAGAGAAAATTGGGTGCAACTTCGGTGGTGATATAACGTCAACGTCGTGCTGTCATTCTCTAGAATCTCGAAATTAAGTTCACACATCTTGCCGTGCTTTCCCCTGTACCACTTGCATAGAATTAGTCCCTCTGTTGCATATGTATTGGCTTGTGTGCTGGCATATGCGAGTTATAAATTAGCAGCTAAAAAGTTGCGTGGAAAAATTTGGGTTTCAAATTTTATTTTCTACACTTTACAAGGGAGCATGATGGCGCTGGATTTGGAGATGGAGAAGCATTTTCAAAATTAGGTATTTTAGCTTCACAGCTGGAAGAGAACTTTCTGTGCCATGATATGAGGGTGCAGGAGCTACTTATTACTAGTGGGATTCGAGTGAGTGATTATGACTTGGAAGTCGATGGTGGTGCTTCTACCGTAACGTTTTCAATGGCTGGGCTTTAGAGTGAACATTTTTCATTTGAAAAGTTTTCGAGGTAGCTAGGTATATTTAATAGCTACATGACTTCTCAACGGTTGATCTTTACTATGTGCAGACGCTGTCGTCACTTTGAATCTCCGGAATGCCATGGCTGGGGTCTTAGCCAAACCCATAATCAACTATTTATATGTACATACTAGCATAGTTTTTCCATTTATGAATGGCTTTGCAATTATTGATAAGACGGCGAGCATCAATACTTTGTGACATTTGAACTTGTAGGAACTAATTGAACCACATTTGAGCCCAGGCGTAAAGCTTTACGCTGAAGTAGAAATAATTTTATCATTGGCGGATTAGGCCTGGTCATTACAAAATACAATATGCTATATTATAATATTAATTAGGTCGTTAGTCAATAGTCCTTACTTCTGTGTTACGATCTTAACTCACATTTTAGTTTCCCCAATGAAAGTTCCTCACATATACATGCTACAGGAAAGTAGGGAACAGCTACTTCATCATTTGACAATAGTTGAGTATCTAACAATATGCATTATTTTGAATAAATGGGACCACGAAGTGAATTTGAAAACTTTGATAAACTTCCGTTCTACATAATTAACTTGCACTTTGCGCTCTGCGTAATTTCCATTCGTATTTTAATCCAAGTCAATTTAGAATGAGGGATTTTCTAAAAGTTCACTTTGATTTCCCTCTAATGAGTTTAAGTTGATTTTGGAAGCTAAGCTTTGTAATTTGTGAGGAAAATAAATGACTAAACAAAGGGGACTTGGCGGAGTAAAAAGTAAGTTGGAGGGAAGGGCCGGGTATGGAGTCACCGGTATGTGAGTCCCATGTTTCATATAAGTCCAATGTGTCTGCTGCGTACACATACAAACCCATATGGACAGCTTTCAGTTTGGATTACTACGCTCCACCTTCCATGGTCACATTATACTCCCCAGGCAGCCCCGATATTTTTAAGGGAAATGTAGGTGCATGCTGTAAAAGCCTGATATTGTGTTACAGTTGCTTACGACGTAAATGGTCTGATATTTCCCCTTGCGTCGAAAGCTCTTGTGCAAGTAAAGAAAACTAGGAACTCTAGTACACTGGAAAGTAAGTATAAAGAATGCTCTATTGTGTCTAAAGTACATTTGGATGGAATTAGGTTTCGCTCCTTGGCAGCTTCACATTTCTTCCCTGGCTCCAGTTGAAAATATTGAAATATCCGATTACAGAGATATGTGAATCTTCCAAGGGAAGGCTCGTGGATGTTGTCTAGAAGGACCTAGTTAGTTGATTTTGTCCATGAGACAATGAAGATTAGTTTTCGACTGCATCCTAGTAATTTTTGTCGTGTCGAGTCTTTTAATAGCGGAGAACTCCTTGATGTTGATGGTAATGGTATGAAGAGACTGGGAAGACGCTGTGCTCCAAATGTGCTACCTTCCAGAGTGTGTAAATGGAATTGGAAGAGAGAAGTAGATGTAAATGAGATCTTGGACGAGGAGGAAAAGATAGCGATTGAATTTATGAATGTGTGAGAGGCACCCCTAGGAGAAGAGAAAGTAAAAGTTGTGAGGGAAATGTAAAGGTGCGGGTTAGATGGAATAAGAGACGAATTTGTAACTTGTGCAGTTGCAGATTCTTCTAAACAGGAAAAGAGAAGCCATCGCCGTCTGCTCAAATGTATGTAGGTACATGGAGAGAATGCGAAACTAAATGTTAGAAGTGACATAGAAAGGAAAAAGAAATATTGAGGACATTTTAGCTGATAGCTGAATAGAAAACGTCGTCTTGGTCGTTGTCGGAGCTCACCATGTCGAGGAGTATGTGAGGAAGAAAGACTGGGGATAGAAGCTACTTGGACAGAGTGAGTAAATGTACGGTCGGCTATATCTACGACTACAAGAACCAAAGAGTAGTTTCTCTAAAAGATCATATTGCTTGAGAAAATGGGGTGATCGGACGGATGCAACAGAAGAGAAAAGAGACTGGGAGTGATAAAAGGAGAAGGAATAAATGAGCTGGATAATGCTCCTATGCGACATATCACTATTGCACCCCCATTCCGTATTTTCACTTTTTCCTTGCTTTCTCCTTTCCTTTCCCTTCCTTATCCCTTCCTTCCCTTCCTTTGGTTTGCGTTTCCCCAAAAAAATCCGTCTTTAGATTTTTCCAGCGCATTCACACACATACATCCAACCAAGGTTCAAGTATTCAAGCAATGTTTTTTTCCTGTTTTTTCTCCTCCTTTGGATCTGTCTATTGGAATGAGTAGAGATATGTTGAGCGGAGTGTAGTATCCAAGGTCTAACGGAGAGAATGAGAGAGAGTGTGTATAGGGCAACTGTGTGGCAAACATTGCATTGGTGCTCCTCAGCCAATGGATGGATATGTGGTTCGTTCCCATACATAGTCCAAGACACATCAAAATGAATAAGATCCTGCGGTGCGAAAGCTTTCTCTCTGATAAACGACGCTTGGATTCGCTACGTTTATTCTTGGTTGCGTCGAAACATGAGCATTCTTATTCTTTAGACTACATAGAGACGTACATTTATTTTTGGGAAGGAGTAACCATGGAGGTTGTTGGCGGAGCACGTCGGTCAGACTACTTAGGAATACTTTCTTGTCCCCATGTACGTAGATTTCTGGACTACTTGGTACACATGGAAGGTAGGTAGGTGTGTAGGATGGGTTCCTATGGTTTCTGTGACGGAGAGTGTGTGGAAACAAGCCACCTTGTTACCAAGTTATTCATGCTCACAAGTTTTCAGATGACACAAAGATATAAACAGAAACATGCAGAAGAGGAGGAAGAAGAAGATGCTTCGACGCTCCGGCAGAACTCGTCGTATCTACTAGTAATGTGAAAATGTGGGCTTCACAAAGTACTGCTATTTATAGTAGTTTCATCTGGGTAGATACACAAGATACTTTTACTGCTTTCCCTGCCGCTGCCTCCCTTCCTTGTACGTCTCCACGTATTTGAATTTATACTCGAGCACAGTCATGTTGCTCAAGTATCGTATATCGCCTCGTAGCGTGCGTGTGTGTCTGCGTGTGTTGTGGTGCGGGTTGGAATCTACACGTGAAGGAGAGAAAACTAGGATGTAGAACAAGTGTCTGCATGGATAAAATGTCTACGGAGGAACACGGAAGGATTTCAAGTTTAGTGTGTAAAGTTAGATTTTGTGAAGAGGAGTGCGGGAGCATCTTGTACAAGTCTGACTAATGTAGTTCCGTGGTCGTGTCTTCATGCTGTAGCTATGGAGACTTCCAACTTCAACTCAAACCAAGGGTTAGGAGAGATCCAAGTTGGGCGCTTGTATCAATTTTACTTTCGCGGAAAGTAAGTGTTGTTGAAAGCCCATTTTCCACCGAGTTGTTGACGCACTTCAGTTTCGGATCAATTTTCACTTTCCTCTGTTCTACTCCCGTTCCACCTATTTCAAACCTCACCGATATCTCCTCTCTTCTTTTTTTTATTTCTATACTGCGTCCAGAAAGATCGGATTAGCCTGAGATTCCACTGCCTTTTGTGGCACCCAAAACACCGTGCTCAACTTCTTATGAACTCAGAGTGTGTAGCAGCACTTAACCACTGACGACTGCCTATATACACTCACCACCTTTGTTAAGTCCACAGGAGCTCAGACGTATATACCCTGATATATATATAGACCTGTAGTCCCAGCACACGCATGCAATTACATACCAAGAAAACTTACCACCACTTCCCAATAACTTTTGTCGTCCGCCTACACTCTACCCTGCACTCCCTCTTTTCCTGTGAAGCGTAGCGACGTTTTGATTTTCTCTTCGTTTTTTACTGTATAGTCCAAGACCCTAATAATTCTGTTCCACTCTTTAATAATCTTCTTTTTTTAACTTTTACCTTTGTTAGCAAATAATCAAGTCTAACTTTGAACATTAGCAAAAACAATGGAGAGCCTGATTATATTAAGTTAAGTTCCAAGAACATAAAAATTACAAAAGTCGTATGTACATGATATTATGAGAGGACGAGAGGAAGCAGTGAAAGCGAAGGTACATTGTCTGGTTGTGGATTCAGAGGGAAGCACGCGCTTGATTCTAAACTGAATTTTTAACCTAATTACAAATACGGGGAGGAGAAGGTGGTTGATGAATTGTGCAAAAACTTTTTCAGCACTTACTTACAGATTTTGTTTCAATTTTGTAGGATCTCCGTCTCTTTTGCGATATACTAGTAGTCTCGGAGTTTGGAAAGCAGACTGGAGTTGTGTAGCCGTCGCTGGTAGTAGTAAAACCATTACTTCCTTCCTCTCACTAATGGAACGCTGACCGCAATGTTGAACTCCACTAGTGCATAACAAAAGGCAGAAGACAATTATAATTATACATGCTTCCCGACATAAAGATGCATGTAGCTGTGTGTGTTGTACATACGCTCTTGCCTTAGGTGGCCGTTCTTACGAAGCAACTCTAAATCTAGTCTAGAGTATGGTTAGAGAGAGACTAGAGCTCAATTCCCAGTTGCCGTCCACAGTAAAGATTCATTTCTCATTTCAGGATAAATTAGGTGGACTTTCTATTTGTACATTTCGCACTATTTTCAATCCACTTTCTCCCTGCATTATCCAGCTCATTTATGTGCGTGTACATAGAACGGTGGAGCATAGAATGGGCCGGTGGAGAGCTAGTTCGAATAGACTGGACTGACATTTTCCGCTGGTGACGGGAGTGTTGAGGGGAATTTCTGTAAATTTAGCTGGCTATCACTCAGCGTTGTTACGAGTCGATGAAGTGGTCGACTAAAGAGTGAATGAGAATGCATAATACATGTTCGTGGGTGTTTGAATTCCTGGCGAAGCGAGAGGGAGGGAGGATATGAAAGAGGAATAAACGTTGAGGAGAAGGGATATTATGTCCTGTCCTGTCTAAGTGGTTGCGAAAAGGGATATGCAGAGAAAGGCAAAGAGGATATTTCCCAGTGGAAGGGAAATAAAAAGGTAGGTAGCGACTGGCAGACTCTTTCAAAATCCACATACCCAGCGCACATATTTCTTCCGTCTTTGACTTTCTTTCTACTTTCTCCAAGAAGGATGCATGGCGATATGGCAGTGTGGGGTGGTGTGGAGCAGCAGTGGCTGTATACATGAGACAGCTGGAGTGAAATGGAGAAGAAGACGAAGGAGAGAAGGGAAAAAGTGCTCATAGAGTTCTCTTGTTGGTAGGATGTCTACATAGACGGACGGTGAGATCTCGTGATGTTAAGGTATTGCTTTGGTGGGTCTCGTCTAATCGCATCTTGTTGGAGTCTTGTCGGTTCCATCTCCAGAGAACGATATGAAAAGGCAAGCCAATCTTCCCGAGTCCCTAAACTCTACTGACATTAGGTGTGTATTCTTGCTTTTAATCTGTTGGGACTCGACGTGACGAATTTCTCTACATTTTTGACATCCCTCGAACACACGCTTTCAAGTAACACAAGAAGAAAGAGCGTAGAAGAAAGTGGAAGAGAAAAAAGGAGAAAAATCTCTTTCCTCTCTCTCTCTCTCTCTCGCTTTCTCTCTCTGTCTCTTCCTCTGTGCTGCTGTTGGTTGCTCGCCGAAAAATTCCAATTTCATCTTGTTATTTACGACCTTTGCCTCTGCACCATTGCAGTGCACTAGTTGTCTTGCACAGAATTACTACTACTTCGACTCAGCTAGGCTTTAGCGTAAGCAGAGCTACATAGTCCATCTGCACGTATCTATAAACAGAGACGAATCCATGTTTCCCTTTCACTGATCCCTCTGTCTTTTCCTCCTTCTTTCCTTCATACAAACTTTCTTGAATTCTCTTCCCTGGCAGTAATTCGACCACCTAAATGTATGCAGCATTTGACTTATCATAGCCTCAAGTACGGGGTCGCTTGCCCTTGCTCTACTTCCTTTCGCGGTTTTCTTTTCCTCCCTTCTTTCCCTATGCTATCATATTTTCACCTACAAGTCTTATGTATACTGATTTTTCACTCTTAATCTTGTCTTATCTTCCACTGCGTTATGTTCATTTGGCTTTACCCTGGACTTCCATGTGGTTGCTGTGTGACCGGGAGTATAAATTGTGGTGATATTCATGCGTGCTACATAAAGTTTGTGTGGCAGTTGGACGATAAAATTACCCACTCCGTGCATGTTTGTTATGTTTTATTTATTTTAAATGGAATTTACTCTGCGTTGTTTGTTCCTTAGATTGTTGCTCTTTTGTTATTTTAGAATTCCCTCCGCTGCGCCCTCCAAAGTAAATAAAGTGAAGAAAGCCTTGCGAGTTAACAAACAGCCTGTATTTGTTGATTATTTTAATTAAATTACATCTCTATTATATTTGCAATGTCAGTGTCAACGTTTCACTGTTCGCACTGAAACCATAGTATCATGGGTGTTCACAATAAACAGAAGGAAGGGATTGTAGTCTGTAAGTTCCTCGTAATAACTTAGCGAAGGAGTAAATTATGTGATAATAAAGTAACGAGAGAAAGTATGGAATAATCGTGATAGTCCATGTGTACTAACTTATGATAAGGTAACTTCCCATGTTCGTCGTGTTACATCCTCGTTGAATAAAAACTGTTACAGTATCATAACGTTGACTTCTCATGTTGTGTTCGTCATATCTTTCGACATCCCATGGAAATGGATCCCCTGCTTGCTTATGTTTTCTACGCTCTAGTTGTCTGTCTACTTCAGGTCCTCAAACATGTTGTGACGTACATAGAACCCGCTTTTACAACCCATGCCAATACACTACCTACCTTCTTTCTCTTACTTTTCTCTTTACGCACTGCTCCGACCAGGAAATGCGTTGGTTTCCTTGAATTCCAAAATAATGGAGTCGTTATGGTCGCATGTGAGATGGTGAACTGAGGAAGAATCCCAAAGGGCACCTACGAGTAGCATCCATAGTACTTGTGATTCCTCTCTTTGTTGTTGGCGAGATGATTGTAGCAGGTAGGAGCTGGGTTGAGAATGGTTCTTAGGTGAGGAGCCCGCTGAATTCTGAGTAGCAGAGAGTGAGCATGGTTCCGTGTTATTTTCGACTGTGGATTTGGATTTGTTGAAATTACTAGATTGGGATAATAAGGATGCGGAAAATGGGGAAGTTGTATTGTGTCTCATTGTAATCATTGGGAATTGGCATTTAGTGATTGAGGCGCGTTTAAATGGGTAAATAAAAGACTATTTCTATGATGAGATTCCATTGTGCCGGTCCGTGTAGGGCTGCTGTCCTGGCTCCTGGCTGCTGGTGGCTGGTGAAAGCTGGGGTAGACATAAAACTAAGGGAAAGAGCCAGACAATAATGTAGTGAAGGAAAGTAAAGCAGGAGGCTAAAATCCTCAAAGAAAGAGAATAGAGTGCTTCGAATAAAAAAAAGAACAAAAGGGGAGCTTCGTGATATGTTCCCCGTATTCCTTTCGTGCGGAGCAATGCGAGGCGATGCAATGCAATGCATCCATCTGCTTTCTTATGTAATGCTTCTACCTATTATGGTGTAAGTGTGTGGCATCTATATACCCACATACGTTATTGTGCTTCCTCACAGATACTATAGGATGTTGTTGGCTGGAATAGAGATAAATGCGTGTCTATGGTGTATCAGGGTGTTATGTATCGCAATGCACATAATATCTGCTATGTGCGTCTTTTAAGGAATATGTTGGCATGGAGTTCCATGAAAAATATTTAGAGAATGTGGGAGAGAATTTTCTGAGGGAATCGATACTGCATGCTTGAACGAGTAATGTTCCCTCGTTTCTGACACATATGTCTTCCTGTCTTTTTCACATCTTCCCTCTCATTCACTGCTCTCTTCTCCTCTAAGACACACATTTATTCCAGAATCATCTTCTCAGCCAATCATTTGACGATGAGACATGTCGTCAAATCTACGCTCGTCTCAACGCACGTCGTCTCTTCCCTTTATGAGTTTCTGTTTCCATCCCTTGTTCTCATTTGTTTTCATGTGTACTAATACTTCTGAACAAGGTTATAAATTACAATCACAGACCAGTCCAGCCCTCTATGCTATGACTGATGGTCATGACAAATTACACATTTTTTCCACATAGTTGGAGATGGCTTCTGCTTTCTCCTCTAGAAATCTCTTGCCCAAAAAATATAATCGCCAAAATGTTTCTTCCCGGGGAGAGAGGGATTTTTTCAGTGGGAAAGTGGGTGCAATAAAAACGATGTTGTGTGCATCAGTCAGTGTAGTAGTGTGCGCATGTAACAACCTATAAGCCCTTTGTAACTAGCTTTCTATTACTATATCCATAATCCATACCTAGGTGGGTGCTTTGATTGCAGTTGTTGCTGCTAAAACCCAGAGCAAGCGTTGTTTATAATATAATTATTGCTGCTTCTATGTATTTGTATTTATAAAATATCCTGAGGCTTTTGATTTCATTCAAATATATACTTTGCTAACCTTTCCCACTCGAGGCGATGCTGTATTAATAAAAGCGGAGAACGCTCATCTCGTCTGCTACGGATGTACACAAAAAAATAATATTAAGCCTCTGAGACTCGTGTTCTCGTGGACTTTGACGTAATTAATGGATCTGTTCCCTTTGATGAATGCGTCTCTCCACTGGCCAATCGATATCAATTTAATCGAAAAAATATATTCGAGCAAACAATGAAGACACAGAATGCGGGCCACTAGAATGAACATTGTTTGTTCTCATGTATCCCCGTCTGCCCTAACGTAGGTGCGTACATAAGTGCCATGTAACGCAGTGAAAGCACATGTAGGTACATACTGCTAAAAAATGTGCGTGTCTGATTTACCTACTACATATATCGATAGTGGAAAGAATGCCACTATAGCAACAAATGGTATATGCTCTCTCACGTTTATGTAGAATACGTATGGTTTTAATTAATGTTACAAGCAAATTAATTCTTATTACGTATTTGGAAGCTTTCAACGTCTACGCCCTGTGATGCGATAGGATACGATTTCTTCTGGGGCCCTCTCTCTCTCTCTCACTCCCTGAACTGCTTTTGTAGAAGTTGTAATTAATGATTCCGAGTGCATTATTTCTACATCAAATTTTCGCTTAATCCGTGGAGGAAGGGAAACGGTGAGAGTATTTTTGAAGTAGGTGGTGGTGTGTGCGTATGTGGAGAAAGTTTAATTTGACAGTATTTTATTACGTGCAAGCTGAGGGAGAGCGGCAGAAGAGAGAACGGCGCCCGGGATGCTCATGTACTGGCATGCATATTTTCATTGTAGTGACAAGTTGAACTTGTATATTTCTCATTAATTATAGCCTCTGCGTCGCATGTGTCAGACACTACCCATGCTATACTCCATAACTTGAGCCATACTGAGGTCATCAGAAAATGCCATGGTGTGTTAAAATTTTACTACATCCGAGCAGCGCTTGACAATGGGGTCTATTCAAGTTTTTTTATTAAGTTTCCAAGAGCAAACTGGATGGTGGTGCAGTGGGAATTTTTCTGCGGTGATGTGATGCATGTAGGTACATACGTAGGTGCATATGTATGTATACGTGTATAGCTGTAATATGTGTGGCCGAGACTAGCATGTAGGGAACATTTAAGTGTTAATTTTGCTCGTCATCGATACGGGATTAGATGTGTGAATTTTCTGTGTGAGTCCCAGAACTCCCACCATATCGAATCCGTGGCCATCGATTTCGCATTGCATGAATTATTCAACGGCTTTTTATTCAGAGGAACACATACATAGTAGAAGTAGGAGTAGTGGAGTAGGTGGGTAGGTTGGTAGGTAGCTACTGCATTACTATCTGTATATATTGATGGTTGAAGGTTCCTCGCCTTTGTGTACTTTAAGATACAGCTACACGTACAGCCATTAACTTTGCATTAATTACTTTCTTTGGGAAGGAATGAAATGAATTCATGGAAATTGTGAGAGGGTCTGGAATTGATATCTGCACAAAGAAAAATATCTTGGGAACTAATGGGCCACTATATATACTTTGGGCTCAACTCTACGTACATACATAGGTGTGTGTCTACGGTACGTCAAGATCCAAAGAGAACCCCAAGGCTCGCCGCTCAAAGTCTTGAGTCAGTCACTCGCTAAGTGCTAAACTACAGACGTGGCAGAGAGCCTACTGCAGGACATTGCATTGTGAGGAGGTAATCTTGTATCACTGGCGCGGTCGCCTTTACTTGTATCAGAGTGAGGAACTTGGGTTCTGGCTGGATCAGTATGTAGGGTATGTAGCCCTGTTGGGAGCTCAATTTGGTGCATTATAGACTCATTTGGGACGTGTGACTGGGTTGAATCAATGAGAAAGAAGATATTTTTAGACGAAGAAAATACTTTACTCATGACTTTTTTTTCTCTTCTCCCTTTAACTTCTTGTACATATGGGAAAGTGTGCTGAAAATAGGTGATATATGTTGGTTAATGTGTAATTCACAGGAGCAAAGCCACAAATCCTACCGACCCCTTTGCGTCCTTACTTTTCGCTGGAATTATGCTGTACACGGACTTGAACCTATGGGCTACCATTTAGTTAATATCATTCTTCATGGGATCGTCTCGGTGCTGTATTTCAGGTGAGTGTGAAAAAAAGACTGAATTTTTTATTCCACCCATGCTTCCCTCATTCTACACATTGAGGGGGAAAAGCCCTCAGTTCACATAATATGTGTCTACATACATACATACGTGGCCTTAGTCGTGCTGGTTCTTCCCGTAACTGATGGACTGTTTTCAAAGTTACATTTTTCCCCGTGTGTTCATGTGTACGAGCCATCCGACATGGTTAGGTGTGAGAAGTGGAGGGTATTACATTTGAGCGGCGATTCCCGAAATATCAAAATTTATAAGCTTGATGTCTTGGCTGCTATTTTAATGCTCGAACATCGAAAACTCAGCTTGATTCTCAGCGGTTGCTGCTGCTGCTGCTCCTTCCACGGGAAGAATTTTTTTTTACGTCCATGTGAACAGTACGGTTCCTGTTTCGTCATTTTTTTCCCTTCCCTTCCCGAAAGACCATGTATGTATAGGTGTGTGTCTGTCTGCTGACGATCCCTTCCCCAACTCATCTTGTCTGCTGCGTGTAATAATATGTATAGTCTGCCGACGAGACGAGACGAGACTTGTACATAGCGGATGATGATGAGTTGTTTGGGCAGCAACCTAACACTTGCCTGGGGATGAAAAATGGTCTTATGGAAAATAGAAGCATCAAAAAGCTGACATTTGAAATCGTTTCTTCAATTTATTTTGCAGAGTCTGTGCAATGTTTTTACCCGAACTTGGAAGTTTCGTCGCGGCCATGCTATTTGCAGTTCATCCCATACATACGGAAGCTGTAAGCACATCCATCTACTTACTATTTTTACTTGTAGTTTTTTTTTCTTCTTTTTCTTCTTCTTCTCTGTCCTTCTTATGCATGCCTCAACTTTTTTTTAGTATAGAAATACATGGGAATGGGTTTAGTGGAATTCTTTCATTCGTGTATAAATACAATGCGATTATATCCCTCATGTATGTACGCCCCATTATTTCCGTCTTCCCAGCCTTCAGTGTGGGCTCCATGGGCTGAAATGACATCAGAGGTGAGCGACGAGTGAAATCTCTTGACTGAATTTAAATCAGTCTCTAAACTTTTCTCAGATTTGTTCCATTCAGACACTATAAGCAACTTCAAACTAGTTTACAAATGTCATTTATTTTCTTACTACTTTTGCTTCATTGCTCGTTTTATTCAACCTCTTTCTCTTGAATAAATAGAGGAATTTGAATTTCCCTTTCTTTTCAAGGTTTTTCTCACCCATGCCAGGCAGTACAGTACAATACAACTGCACAATAGAGGAGAGCCGCGGAGGCCTCTAAGAGGTCTAGTAAGCTCAGCCCGTCAACTTTATACTTTTTATAAATGCTGAGTCCCTTGTTTTTTTTCTGAATAATTTGAGAAATGTCTCACTTTTACGGAGAGCCTAAGCGTGTATAAGCAGTTTTTCATCTCTCTGCACATAAAGTGGTATACTAGGTACATATCATTTGGAGGGAACATTGACTTGGTGCCCTTTGAATGAGCATCGAGCGAGAATAGAATGTTAGTACAAGCGTGTTAAAAAAAAACCTGAAATCCCTATAGGGACAGAGACTGTGCTCTCCTGATATGGCGGCATACATGTTTAAAGATATGAGTTGGCGGCCATTAAAAGGAGAAAGGTATTAGTGTAGTATAGTTCCTGATGGTGACTAAATGTTAGATTTATGACGAAGGGTGTGAACTGTAGCAAGTTCTTCTACTAAGCCCAGAGCATGTTTGATATATACGAAAAAAAAGTATGTGCTTTGACACGAGATTAGTAACCGCAAAAGGAAGTAAAAAGTTGTCTTCTCAGACGAGTTAGGTTATCGATTTATTGGAATTCTTTACGTTCTTGGGTGTAACATTAGTATAAAATCCCATATGTTGTGCATGCGGAAGACTAGCAGTCTCCCATTCGCACTCCTCCTTCGTACATACGTACGTACGCGAGTCTAGCTCTGAGGACAAAAAGAATTTTCGAATAAGACTTTTCTTCTCGCTAGTAACTTCTCAGGCATAACTTTAGAGGAAAAATAGTAATATAATCCATATCCAAAGTCGGATAAACGTTTACAAGGTTCATATCAAATATCAGGAAAAGCTTGGGTTCCTTGGTCTCGGATGTCCCTTGCCCATCAAAAAATGTCAAGGCTGAGCAGTGAGAAAGAGAGAGAGAGAGAGAGAGTGAGTATTTCGTGTCTCGACTATCTTTGTCCTATTCCTCTGGAGCCGTCCTCTTCAAACAAGCGAGCGAGTTTGAAGCCCTTGCAATGTGATATCAGCGACTTTATCATCAAATGACACTCTCCACAATGAATCATGCTCTCAACCTCATCTTTTGTCAGTATTGTCATTCTGAAATCGAGTTGTGACGCTGTTTCGAGCTGATTGTGCCTTCATGTCATAACACTAACATTGTTATTAAGTCTCAATTTCCCCTCCCCTATCACCTGTTTTATCTCCACTCCCACTCCAACCTACATGCCCTCACACTTCAACAGTATTTACCTCCCCAGTAGACGTATGACGGCAAAGCCTAGAAGAAGATTTTGCAGCAGGGATTTTTCAAAACTCCATGTATTTACCCACCAAAATGTAGGTGTGTGCATATACATAAAGATAGTTTACAACCGTCATTTCTGCAGCTCTGTAACTACCTACCTACCTACTTGTGTATACAGAGAGTTACTTCTGTAGCTTACTATTGTGATTGCACTACCCTCAGCCAGTCTTGATTTTCAACTTAAGTGGAACTTTGGTAAGTGTCAGAGTTGAAGTCCAACTCCAGATGAAAGAATCCTAGCCCTACGTATGTATCCACGAGCTCCCCTACCTCGCCTGGCTTTATGGGGGCAAACATATACAGATATGTGTGATTAAAGGTTTTTACAGTCTGGAAGTCGAAGTTTACTTTAGGAAAAGTTCTTGAAGGATTTTGCATGCATGCATATACATATGTACGTACCTAGGTTACGTCCCTTTTGCATGGGACCATAGCACTGGGTAAAAAGGTGATGGAGAATAGTTTGTGTGCCAATGTGGAGATGAAGTGCTTTCTTGATTCTCAAGACAAATGCTACTACTCAAGTGGATTAAAGTTTTTCAGTCTTTCATTAAAATCATGCTGGACTGACTGGGGAAATGAGCGTCACGTTAACTTCCTTTGCCACAGTCTGGAGAGAGAGAAAGAGGGCCCTATATAGTCCCCATGTAGGTATCTACTCAGGACTTTTTAAATCGAGGGCGCATCTCGTAATAATTACCCTGGAATACATAATATTCTGGAGCATAGACATTATGTTTGTAGGTTATATAACATTCCTTACATCTGGGTTTGGACGGGGACGAGCAGGCTGTGTAGACTCTGGGGCAATGCACCATCTAAATATTAGCGAATCGTAAAAATACTTGGGAGCTCCATTTTAAAAAGTTTACAGCAGAGGCGTAAGTATGAATTTTTCATTAAAAGGTTTGAATTATATCTGCTCCGGGAATAAGACTTGAACTTGTAAGGGTATAGCTGGGTCTGTGACGAGGCTATATAGTCTTCCCAAAGTGGCCACTGAGTTAATTTCCGTGATGAGCGCTTGCAGACGGAGAGAAACAAACATTTCAACACGTTCTTTCTCACTCCCACACGACCCGACAAAAGGCTCACATGGTTCCAGGCAGAAGGAGGAGAGCTCTCATAATTTCCAGATCCGGTAAACTCTGCTGCAATGATGCTTTTATTTGGTTGACTATTGGCCTTTAATTTCACTTCATTTGCTCCAGACCGTCCAATTTGTTGATATTAGATCAGTTAATGCTTAGTTAAAATATCCTTTATTGACTAAATTTCAACGGCCAGCCCATTTGTCGGCCCTAATGTATGTGGCGGAAAGGCATCTGTAACTCCGTTTGCAATAGTTTTGAATACAGTTCCTTCCCTAACTGTGTATAGATATACGTATATGCGCTATGGGAATTTTATTATGTAACCCTGCCGCAGGATATTGCTGACAAAGAATCGTAAACTATCCTGACAACTGATTAAAAACTACTGGTACAATTAAAAACTTCTATCTAGCTCAATTAATTTTAAGTCAGTACCAATTTAACTGGGATAAAGGCTCATATAGTTGTAGGCCATATTATATGTATGTACATAAGAGGGCCTCATTTGGAGAAAGTTACATGCAGGCCGTGTAATTACGCGCAGTATTGTTGTTCAGGGGTGCGGAATCTTTGTATGGCGTGTGTGGTGTGTTTAGAGACAGTAGCCGAAATTGGCTGGGAGGAAGCATTGCATAGGAAAAGGGTGCCAAGGAAAGTGAGCCTCCGTCTGACGGACTCTGTCATAAATGTATGGCTATTTTGTGTACGTCTTAAAAAGTTGGTGTTAGAAAGTAGTAAAGTCACGGACATTATTTTGTAGCTCATTTATGGCTGTGTATGCTACGTACCTACGAGTCATAATTCTTCTTCTTTGAAGGTGGAAAACAAGAGAAATAGTCCTAAACATTAAAATGAAATGGTGGGAAATGAAAGAGTAGCGGAGAAATGAGAATTCAAGGAATTTCTCTGTTTAACCTGTCAGCGCTCATTGGAGTATTGCCTTTAATTTAGAAATAAGGCATGTGAAATGATCTGGCATGCCTTTATGTGACTCCATAAACTTTCATAGTTTTGAGTAGTAAATAGTCAGCCAAGCGAGTGCATAGGCACCTACGAACAGACGAGTAGGTAGCTGGCTTGGAATTGGGAAGGGGCTCGTCTGCCCTTTACGCCACCATACATAGTTCGGCTGGTCGGTTGTAGGAAGGAGGTCATACATGCCCATTGCCTATAGATGTGAAGGAAGAGGAAGTTGCCGGTATCTCTTAAGTGATGGGTCTATACTGACTACTGACTAGTGAACTCTCCGTATAGTTTGCGTAGTTGGTGTCGTGGACTTGCTTCCCGTCCCATTACATGGCCTTTCAAGATGATGACCATAGTAAACAGTTATAGTGAGGACTAGAGTGCCGAGAGCATCACGTCTATACATGAAGTCAATTACACTTGAGAATTATACAAAACGTATTCAATTTTGAGGGAGATATGCGACTTCTGTGGTGATGGTGATTCTTTCATGAGAGGACATTAGCTCGTTCATGGAAGAACCATTCAGTTTTAAGTTTTGTACTCCTCACACACATAAGACTGGCTTGAACCCCTAATGGCCTGTCCTACAGTGGCTCCCAAGTGAAGAGGATCCCTCTCTCTCTCTTTCTCTACCTCAGCCCTCACTATCTATCTATGGTCATAATTTCCTGACTTGCTTTTGTTTTCTCTGGGAAATGATTGCTCCGCCCGTTGCCGAGCTTTTGTGTGCGTCAAGGAAATGTAATCATCTTGAACGGCGTTGGGACAAAGTGTATAATCATGCTATATTATTATTAATAATGGGACAATAAATAGTGTGTAAGGCTGGGTTAATGTCAGCGTTCAAGTTGAGCATGAATATTCCTTTGGCTCTGTCTGCATGTATACATATACCTATGCATACTCGTCTGTGCATAGACTACATAGCACTCAGAACGACTGTCTTTGTGCTGGTGGTGCGTCTGGAAGGAGGCACAATAAAAATTCGGAATGAGACAGGTGAAAAATTGTTATTGGTTTAGATAATTTTGTGAACGTGAATAAAAGGAGGGTGCGGGAGGAAGGGCTCTCAATCTTCATTCCTTGAAATTGACTGGAAAATAAATCCAGTGGTGTTACTCAAACGTCCAACGAAAACTATGATAAGTTGGCAAAAGCTGGTGATCCACGAAAGAGAGTGTGTGTGTGTGTCTGCATCTCAGAGTAAAAGTTGTGTGTGAGTGTAGACCATCGTAGACTGCCGTGTGTGACGATACCAGCACGCAATCATCAAATTTAGCGGTGGGTCATCGTGCTCGAGATAAGAGATTTTTCTCCTAGCAGCACACTCCTCACTTCCACACAGACGAGGGGCATATATCTGTGTGTGTATATTGTGTCCGTTCCTCCATGAACCTCCAACGATATAGTTTATGACTTCAATCTAGAGGACAAGTTAAACTTCTCTCGGAACGACGGTGCTAATAGAAAATTTTCTCAACAGGACCCCCCATAATATGCGTGAAAGTGGCTTCGGGAGGATTTACTTGTCAGTTCTTATCAAACTATATTACTTTCACACCGTATTTCATTTTTTTTTCATGGCAATTGATTGCTTAAGTACACGATGGGGTAGCTTGATTGGTTAAGTAATATTAACTTTTCCCATGACTTTTAGTTTTACTCCAATTTGTGAAAATTCCCTTCTTTTTACCCCTCACGGGAGAAGGTAATGACGGGGAAAATGTCCTCTTTTGCCATAACAGAGAACCTCGGACCCAGCTCGGTTTCCGCTCTTAAATAACTTTAAATGAAAACCATATTAACTCCGACCGTCGTAATTGGCTGAGGGAAGACACAGATAGGATCCTGACGAGAAGAAGTAGTAGTAGTAACAAACGAAAACCTGTAGGTCTTGGAGGGACGGGATACATTGCTACAACCTACTATTACTGTCGGTAATTTTGTTCTGAGATCTACAATGATTAGGAATGTTGAGGGGGAACGGGGGAGAGTGTGTAGTGTGGAGGCGAAGGATGGCTGGTTATTGAGATTCTCGTTTATGTTTAGAAATATTAGTGTCAAAAAGTTGTTTTATGCTCTCGCACAGATTTTAATGACATGATATGTTCAAGTTTTAGTTTTGGTTCGGTTTCCATTCATTTCCCTGTCGACAGTCACCCGTACTTTACGTGTGTTCTTTTCAAAGTGTAGTGGGATTTATAACCATTCTCTGTGGTTTTTGATTTGCTGCACAAAATTTAATTAGCGTACGTATAAATCATGCTGAAACTCTCTCCGAATGTATGTAGGTAAGTTGTGTGTGTGTGCTTGTGTATTTTTGGTGGAGGACGGGATGGCTGGCCGTTGCGGAGAAATCTGTAGGTTTATATACGGTATTGTCTGGCATGCCTACATAAGCTCCATGGAATGACTGACTCCCACCGGGCTCTTTAAATACTGTGGCCTTCCTTCCACTTATAACTTTAGTTCTGCTTTCATTTCCACTTCTCCCTCTACTTATGGAATTATATAAATCCCACAAATCCAAATTCTCTCCTCATTTATTCCCAGTAGATCTTCTGTCTGCAATTCTGCAATGACTTTGCACTGTAAATATGTACATGTGAGTATGTGTTGCCTTGCCTCGAGCAGCCCAGTGCCATTGCAGTGTGTGTGTGTATACACACTACCAACAAAAACAGACGCCGCACAGTTTACAATAATGAAACATGTATCAATCATGGACAGTCACAGAAGACGTCAAGTTATCTTGACAACTGACAATTACAATCTCTATCCCACCAAATAACTCGCAAAAATATTTACTTTGTGTATGTCAATGCGTTCATGTTTTTGACTTTTCAAATGTAGTCGGTCGCCTGTGTGTCGGATTGCCTGTCCTAAAACCAACCGCGATTACGATTAAAAGCTATAGCGAGAGATTGAAGAGACCGGGCTCCAAGTGTGTATATGCACTCTCTCCCTCTGATTTATTACCTTTACAACTACAACAACATTAACCTTTACAAATCTCTGTTTTCCCCGGAGGAATGCGTTGACAAATATGTCTAGGCTTTCGAAGGCATCAGAGATATTTTTTGGGAGACGTATAGTAGTGCAGAGGAGAAGGAAATATACGTTTTTGCTATTTTAGCTTCTTTTTTTAGTTTGTTTTGTAGGAGAGCATACAGATTTCCTATGGTAGTACTTTTTATGCTGGGACTTTAAGCCGGTCATTTATCACTGTTATAAAATTAAATCGACTGTTGCATGCTCAGCATTTAAATATGTAATCTCTGAGGGACGACAAAAAATTAAGCTTTAAAATGCTCAAGAATTCCGCGAGCGACGGACGGGCGCAAGCCAGCTTTTTCTGGACCGACCGGTTGATTAAGAAAAAAATGAAATGTACGGTATACGTGCCAAGGCACTTTTTCTTCTTCTATCTGTATATGCGTTCCGCTGCTCTGCACAGCCAATCAGTAATCTTCTTCTTCAACTTCACAATCAGCTGCGTTTACACGAGCAAAGGTTAGCATAATTCAAAGTTAAGGCCATTTCACTTGAGTCTATTATTACATAATAACATGATTTTTCCCTCTGTTGACTGATAAAGTGAAAATCGATAACTTTTACGTCGAGCCGTTCACTTTTTTCACCGCCGCCGTCACTGATCCTTGGAACATGGAATTAAAAAAAATCGAAACACTATGTATACCGCCATATGATAAGAAAGTATTTAGAGCTGGATGGATTATTGGTAAAAAATAAAGCTTGAATTACATTGGTTTCCTCCTGTTTTTTAGGAGCTCACGACTGTAATTTTGAGTCATATTGTAGTGAAATTATTTATGTGGGACTGAACGCGAGGCAAACATGCCATGTGTATGTTCCAGTGCGAGTGACGTGACTTCTTTTTGAGTAATGCGTGTTCCTCGATAAGCCTAATGTAGACTTCATACTTTGTGAGCAAACAGCGGCTCATAATCGTGATCGTATCACATTGTATAGAAAGATTTCCGGTTCACTGATTGTGTGCGTAGTCGTTTTTCTATCGTTTCTTTTTCTATGTCGATTCCTACGAGATATGCAACTAAGACTTTAATAGAGTGCTTTAATTAAAAGCTGGCTCAAAAAATGGATTTTCCCCCTGGCAATTCAAACAGAAAAGTTTCTCAACTACAGCTACACACATAAGAGAAAGTTAAATCAGGTTTGTATTTACATTTGTTTATTTGCTGCAATGTGCTAATGATATTGTGTACATAAATTGAAGGAAAGAGAAAGTACCCATAAAAGCAACAAACAGCAGTACTGTCGGGGCGGATATTATATTAAATTAAAACTTATTGGCTGTACAGTAGCATATGACTGCAGCTTACACAGAATCTCTTACCATAAGCGTCAATCCTTCTTTTCCCTGCCAGACTTGGACCTTGACCTTGTCATGTGAAACGTTAATGTGAGAAAGCGATTTGGAAGTCGTCGGCAGGCAGGCAGGTAAGGTAGGTGGGTACATAAGTAGGTTGCACTGCAGCAATCATATTAGCGTACATATCACGTAGACTGTTGTGCTGCTTCGAAAATGTTAGTTTGTAGATTCAAGGCTCTATTTATAAAATATTTGGTGGAGGATGTTGGGGAAAGGGCTTCTTCATTCTAGAATTGTAGAACATGGAAATAAAAAAAATCGCATTCGGCCAAGGTGTGTATGTGGGACTGGAAAAGAGAGCAGGAAAAAAAGTGATGGATCAACGGATGGAAGGGAAAGGTGAAATTACTCGGGCAATTGATGTGCTGCTAGGGAGACGGTTTTATTTTATAATGTCCATGTTTCTGAGTCTTCATTGTGTGTGTGTGTGTGTCTGATGGTGTGCTGAAGAAGACGAGAGTGAAAAACAAGAGAAAGTAAAGGAAGAGCAAAAGTCTCTCACGCTATCTCCTCCTGTTAACTACCGGAACATGCATGTGTGCAGAGGGATAAAATTAATATTTAATGAGATACTTTGTTGGGTGTACCTGAGTTGTGATACAAGAATTTAAGTGCAATTATATAGAAGAAGATGGGTTTCACGTCTCACTGAATGACTGAATCAAGTCTGCCAGGCCAGCAGCAGCAGCGGAGGAGTGTGGTGCGTGCATTCATAGTGAATGAAGGTGAATGGGTGAAATACGGTGGAGCGAGCAAATAGAAAGATACTACGGAGGTAGCCGTAATTTATGTGACTTCGTATAAAACCCAACTTCATGCATGTGTAAAGGACTTCCCTAGCCGCACTACTATATTATGTCAGTCCACGGCTACACACACCGACTTAAGTCTATCCCAACTAGAGAGGGTCTCATGTGGAACAAGTTTTCCTAATTCTTAAACATATCTCTCCTGGATATGTAGGAGACGGAGTGAGTGAGTCCCTTATGTGCTGGAGGCTTTAGATACTGGCTAAATGGTATTTGGATACTTTTAGGAATTTCCCTCAACTACAAAGCATTCGCGAAGCATCAACAAGGTGTCTGAGGAAGGCTATGGTGAAAGAGGGACTTTCTTTTCAGAGAAGTGACATAAACTTGGATACCTTAAGAGTTGGAGGCAGTCGACTACTTGGCACTTCCACACTTCCTTCGAGTGGGCCTAAACCTGGCCTTGTCAACTCGTGTTGGGCGAGTGAGAGAGTGTGTGTGTATGTGTGTGTGGCGAGGCCTGTGTGGTTTAGTTGTTGGCATTGGAAGATGATTGGACGGTAGGGGAAGTAAAGGGGAAAGTAGACTTTCTCTCTCTAAATATGGGTGACATTTTCCTAAAGTCAACATCTGGTCCCGTAGACATTGCAAAAGAGATTAAACCAAGCGGATCCCAAAAACATCAGCTGTTTTTATGAACTCTACATTTCTTGTAGATAAGTCCTCGCAGAAATATTTTATGACTCGTTTTGCCATCTGAGTTTTTCCACCCATCTATCCCAATATTGTACTTTAGGTGCTTAGTAGCTCTCTCGCTCAGGATGAGCTCTCCCTCCCGCATCTATAAAATACGGCCTTCTTCTTCTTCTTCTTCTTCTTCTTCTCATGTGAAGCTCAGCCAGCCCAAGCCAGGGTAATCACAGAGTTTCAGTCCTAGTAGTTTCTAACAAAGTTGTAGACAGAAAAGAAAGGGAAAAGCTCCATAGTCTCCAAGATGTGTGCGGAACATTGAGAGGAAAATACGGATTCTCCATTTTCATAGACGTATTAGATGATTCTTTCCCGACGTTCCGACATCAAGCCTCCCGTCTGAGTGACAAGTAAGACAGGAGCGTTTCATTATACAGCCCAGTGCGAAGAGATAGTTGAGAGAGAGAGAGAGAAAGCAGTTTGTCTGCTGCACTGCCAGAAAGCCCAGTTCTGGCACTTTCAGTTGGATTCCATGGACAAATATAGAAGGAAGATTTTGTAGCCTTGTAGCACGTAGGATCTTGATTTGGCTGATATTCTTTAATGTCTCTACCGTCGATGTCTACCTTCCACGCAGTGTAGATGCTGCATGGGAAGGCGAAATAGTAAATTTCCTTTTAATTTTACCATGACGGGCAAAGACGGCGACGGAGATAGTGACGATAATGTTGAGGCTTGGGTAGGGAATGAAAGATGTAAATGTCAATTTCATTAGCCAACGACTCCTAGGAGTAACCACCGTCACTTTTAAAAAGGGATCCAGAAATGAGTTCTGGTTGAAGTCGTATATATTTCCTCGGGGCGAAATTAGAAGGAAATAGCTTGGACGGAGATGAGAAAAATTGTGATTCAGCTCAACTGATTTCTCCGTGGGACTTTGAAGGCGGGGAGCGAGAGGGCTTTCAAATGAAAAGATAGGGAGATAAAGATGAGCGGAAGAAAGGAGACGAGGATGTGATGAGAGAAAGCATACGAATAAGACAGAAGACTTTCATTTTATCCTCTCCGCGGGCCCAGACGGAGAAATTAACCGTTGGAAAGATGAGACGCACTGTCTTTTTCCATTCGCTTTCTTCTTCTTTATTTCTTCTTCTCCGTGGGGCTGGGGATGGGATGTTGAGGAGAGGAGGCTGGAGCTGAGCCGATCCACCGACCCAACTCACACGGAACCCGTGCTTTCTCTCTGCTACTTGGGCTGGAAGTTTTCCGCACGTCGCACTCACACAGGCTCACCAAATGAATAAGTATAGTCGCTTTGAAAGCCATCTCGGTCCTTTAATGGGGAAAAGGAAAGGCTCCGGACTCCGTGCACCAATGGGAGCGGAAGATAATTTGGCCGGAGATTTACGCTACGCATCCATTCTAATTATGAATAATAAAAGTCAATTTTGTTTAGTTGTAGTGTGCGGGTCAGCTGAGTAAGTGCACGATCATCGAGCTACCACGCACCATTTTTCCATGTGGCTCTGTCTACAATTTTACATCGTCTTTCCTGTAGACGCAGCCTCGTCTTCCAATAAAGTCCCCATGTATACGGACAGCTGTAGGGCTAGCCTAAAAGACCGAAAAATCTTTATCCACTTGAATATCTCTGCCATTAGGATTTTTGAATTTAATATTTCCCTCGTACTATTTCCCCGTCGATGTCCCTCACAGCCATAAAGAAAGGAAGAAAAGGCATTTTAGTTGTTGTGTTAGTCTTGTAGGTTTTTATGATGTGACTTGTAATAAAAGATATACTATCAGTACATTGGGTAACGCGAGGGAAAGTGCAAGATGAGATATGGGAAGTGAAGGCTCAGGGCGGCTCAGTGTTTGTCTCTATTCTTTTGGTAAATAACTTTGAACAATGACAGGATTCTCCGGAACGGTCTCTTCCTATTTTTTCACCGCCAACACACACAGTACAGCGTCTGTAAATATTTGCAAAATTATTTTCATGCGAGAAACCAAGTGAGTGTACCGAGTGAGAGAGAGGGAGCGACACATTACATGCCTTCTACGTGCAGGTACGGAAGTCAACTTGAGATGCTCGCTCAGGAGGAATGATATTCAGGTGTATCGCTTAACCAAAGTATATGGAGCTATGCACCTCCTTATAGTCACTTTCCTACGTGATATTATCTGAAAGAAATGCGGTCGAGAATTCGATATTGTACACAACGGGAGTGAGAAGACTTAAAAAAGACTTAAGAGTTGAGATGTATTGTTTTATCTTTGAGCTCCGAACGTCTATATACACTGTAGGTATCACCATTTTATAGGTATAGCCATCCCAGATTCAGCTATCCGTAAGTAGACCTACATACTTTGTGGTGAACGGAAGGGAAAAGTTATGGCTCGACTAGACGGCTGACTTAACTGTAGGGTCTGTGAAGTGATAGTAAGTTTTTGAGGGAGAGGGAAGCTATCTTCAGCTATAGTCTCTGCAGCAGGAGATGCGTATATGTGGATATATGTGTAGGAGATATATACATATAGAAAGAAGCGGGGACGAAGGAACACGACCGTATTAGCTGGAACTCTAAACGTCAAATAATGTG